>UYYA01004491.1:0-98450 GCA_900624975.1 Angiostrongylus costaricensis
GTGTGACTCGAGCGGGCGCCAGTAAATATTCCATTTTCCTCTGTCACATGCAAGAGTAGCCCAGTGGGTTCTGCTCGCTCTAGGGACTCGTCGAGCATCATATCTTCCTTCAAGGCTCTTTGTGAAAAACTCTGATCATCGGGTCGGTGGTCTTCCTGCAGTACGTTTGACATCCCGAGGAATCCAGTCACTAACGGCCTTTGTCCATCGGTTGCCATTCACACACATTACATGTCCGGCCCACCTTAGCTTCGACTGATTGGCGTACAGAACGGCATCTTTGATTCTTGATCGTTGACGCAGATCGAAGTTTCGGATCCCATCCCTTACTTGTGTGATATTCCTAGCATCGTCCTTTCGACTGCGCGTTCGATAACGCTGAGTGAGCTTTCATCCTGCTTACGCACCGACCGGGTTACTAACGCATGCACTGACGCAGGAAATACCTTGACTAGAAAAGGTGGGCACGAGTCGGGTGTTCTGTTTTCTTCACTACATCGTCGATGCTTTTGAAAGCTCCGCATCCCACTAGCTTCCTTCTGCTCAGCTCTGAGCATCATATTAACTTCCCAACCAAGATAGGTATAACTGGAGCATTCGGAGATATTCGCTCCATTGAGCGTTTAATGGGGCATGCGAAACCAATCCGTTCTTCATGAACATCGTTTTTGTGAGATTTAGTCGAAGGCCAATCTTTCCACAGGCTTTATCAAAGTCGTCAAGCATACGTTCAGCTTGGCTAATGCTTGGTGTTATAAGGACGATGTCATCAGCAAAGCGAAAATGGTGTAACTGCCGACCATCGATTTTCACTCCCATATTATCCCTTCCAATGTTCGCATGACGTTCTGGAGTGTGGAGGTAAATAACTTTGGCGAGATGGTATCGCCTTGCCTAACTCCTCTTTTGACGTCAGTGTTAATATCGTTGTAGAATGGTGATATCTTGGTTGTGAAATATTTGTGCAGGTCACGAAGGATACAACCGGGTATTATGTAAAATAAAACGACAAGGGTGATGAGACATAGGCAAAACTCGGAACCAAGGTGAACTTTTAACCCGCGATTACCGTTTCCGGCGGCTCACATGTTTCCCACTAAAAGTTAAACATTGTGATTTCAACTGCATCTTCAGATTAACTGGGTTCAATCCCTATTTATACCACCCAGATCATTTCCGTTGACAGGTGACTGCTGATAGCACTGTTAGGGTAAAAAATTGGCCGTGAAACAGGCAAGGTAAGGGCACCAATGGTGAAGTGGGTAACCGTCCTTGGAAAAGGTAATAATCCTGGACTTGAAGCTCGCATGGGTTCCCAAGCTCTGTTCATATCTCAGCATCATTGTGATTGTATTTCACATAATACCCTCACGTAACGAACAAGTAATAGGCAGTAAATTACAGTTAAACAGATGAGCATAATATCGACAAGCGTCAATGCGCAACGCCGTTGGTAGCCTGAGGTTTCAATCGGTGTTTCAAAAATTCTCATTGCATCGAATATGTTGTATAACTCTTCACCTTCAACAATTTGACATAAGTTTAGTAGTCAACAAGCGACCATCGACGAAATTCGGAATTCCTAGTGCATTAGGCTATTTGCCCTGAATGGTTTAGCCCTTTGTTCCCTTTGCTTAGCCCAGAGACGTGAGCCACATAAGTCATTGTTTGTTAGGAGGAAATAGTCGCCCAATCCTTAAGAACCAAGAATGTGTGTACCATCTGTTATTCGTCCTGACACATGAAGACGATCTAACCTGTTCGCTTGTAGTCACAAAAAACTTTGTTTGATGCTACCTTTAGACAACTAGCGGTCTTGTTGAGGTGGCGCAGTTGGCTGATGCGATGTGGACGTTAGAACACTGTACACTTTATCCTTTATCTGCGCACTATTATACCGTTTTTATTCTGTTGTCCATTTCTCCGCTCTCTGTTCAAGGATTGCTCGACGACCAGTCGAGCGGCTGCGTTCTTTCTGCATATAGAAATCAAATAGGCCTTCTTTTCTGGTAACAAATTCGAAAGATGTACTGAGTTTATACAATCGGTTTTCACTATCTTTTCTCGTACTGTCGGCCAAATGGATGAGTTGAAAAACCCTTCAAACTTGGTTCTTGGGATAATTTTAGATAAAGTGGAATAATAAGTATTAGCAAAAACGTACCTTCAGTAATGGGAAGCCGTACCAATCTAACATTCCTATTTCAAAGCGTACACCTATGAAAGCTCTCATATCCCCAACAGTTACCTGTTCCCACAAACATAATTCATAGAATGATGTTGCGCATCGAAACAGTTCACCATTGACTGCTACTGAAGACCCACTGGCACCACACTGTTTGACCGTTCACTGACCTCATGCAACGTCACCTTTATCCTAATCCTCCAGTTTACCTTTTTTTCAATGGGAGCACAATGAGGAACCGTCTTCATTGTCTTCAACATCCTGTTCTTCACTGTCGTTAAGCACTTTACCGGAAATGAAGTTGGACTCGTCATACGTGGACATGATCCAGGCATATGAATTTCGTTTTTCCACCGGTAGATGGTTGTTTTTTCCATCGAAGTCACCATAGTGAATCATGGCTATCACGGCTATGAAATGAGAGCGTGTAAAAAGTACTAAGAAATACCTATCCGTATGCATTTATCAATTCATTTCCTTCCGTTTTCCTTGTTTTGTCACATTTTTTGCAATTAATAGCTTAGCAGATGATCGGTAGTAGTTTCGGAACGGCTGTTCCTGACACTTAAGAATTTATAATGAAGTTTTTTTTGGTGTGAATCACCCAGCAACAAGAATGGTTTTAACGAGAAAGGCATTGAGATATTCCTAGTATGGAGACTTGCTGGTGCTCAGAGTGCTATAATACGACAACACCGACATACAAAGTGCGTGGTTTCTTGGAGTGTTCGTCTGGGTAGATTAGATGTTCTCAACTTGGTCGTCAAAAGATGGTGGACGTAAAAAAATATACTCAACATAGGTTACGACATCCATTACCAAGAGCTGAAAATATCGTGGTAGGGTGGTGGACGGGCTTTTTTTGTCACACGCAAGAAATAAAAATATTCTAAAGAGATCGAAAAGGACGCAGACGAAGAAAAACACCACAAATATGATTTTGAACAAACCGAATGTACTAAAAAGGCACATAGTAAAACTCGACTTGAGAGTGGAAACAAAAGAAAAGGGCTGGCTCACTATATGTGGGCGTAGTTTGGATATCATTAGTCACATACGACTCATACCGAGCTAGGCAAGAATTAGACGTTGTTTAACGAAACAGCCGTTTCAGAATTCATGTGTTTTCAGCAACGGTTTAATTGACGTGTTCAGATGTGTTCGATTAATATCCACTACGAAGTGGGAGAGATCTCGCATCCTAGCGCAAGAGATGATCTTTGCAACCATACATTATACTGTACTGCTAGGATATGACGAATCCATTCGTCCTGCCTCTCTCTCTCTCGACCTGATTAGCTAGTTGTCTGTCTGCAGCAACACATAAAGCAATAGATTCTTACATATTTTTTAAAACTCTTAACTTACAGCGGTATCGTTGTTTCCTGCTACAGCAAGCTCCGGTAAACTGCACTCCACAAATTCTTCAGGCAAGAAAGAACAAGGTACAAGTGGACCCATTGGGTATGCATCGTCCATTTCTTGCATACATGAGTCAACAGCTAATCGCTCACGATCTAAGGCGGCTTTCGAAACTGTCAGTACAACCTGAGGAAAGACCAGGATTTTCAAACAAGTCAGTGGATTTTTGGAAAGAAGTTACTCTAAAAATATTATATCCATATTTTACACCTAAGTATGCACTACTTATTACAAATCGAGAAATACCTGTTCATAAGAAAAATATATAGAAATGAAAGCTAGAATCTGTGTACTTAACAACATCTACTAAAACTTACAAGTTAATTAACATATCTACGACTCATTTCCTTCTGTTCATTTTGTCCTGCAAGGGCTTTTGTTTTGCTAAAAATTAATCCATTCAATCCAGTCCATCAAAAATGTATCAGAGTAACAGCCGAGAAGGGCTGTTCGTTAATTATTATAATTTACAAGAAAACTATTTCTGTATGAGCTTCTTTCTTCGCGAAGACATTGGCACTGGTAATGAAGGCACTAAAATATTTCCTATTAGAGTGTTGACTTCATCAACGTTCAACAGTGTGTTTCCACAATTTCCTAGCTTTACATTCATATAATAAAAGTCGTGTGATGTGTGAAATATAAAAGCAACATTTACTACCAAAGAACGCAGAACAAGTGAACTATATAGCGAGAAGTAGAACAAGTAGGGGTTGTGATTCCTGAAAAGTGGAATAATCCGTACGAGTCATATGTGACTCACGCAGCATTGCGGAGAAAATTTTGGTGTGGTCTGTCGGAAGTCGTTAACAAAATTAGGTATTGGTGCGAATGTGTTAGCACTTAAAATCCGATACAGTAACTCAAGCTGTTTATCCACAAGCTACTTGTTAGAATGGAAGGTTCAAAATCAATGGAGGACTAGCAAGACACTATTGTTGAACAAAAAGGAGATCTCCATCACTTCGGCAACTGTCGCCTAGTCTTCGCATTGTCTGGCGACTTTACTCGACTTATCCATAACAGGATTGACAGAACACTTAACAAGAGATAGCCATGTAATTAAGCAGTGTTTCGCAAAAAATTCAATACGATGGACTACATCCGTAAAATAAAAGATTCACTCTCAGAAAACCTTTGCCTCTGCTGGAACAGCAGCCACCGTGGAAGCTATATACTGCCAAGACGTCTCTATTCAGTATACAAAGATTCCTCCTAATCTATATAAAAATTCCACGGTCTAAATATTATCATTCTATAACGATATTACCATCGACGTAAGAAGAAAAGTTTGACAAGGTAGAACCACCTCGCCAAATCAATTTACAATTACGGAGAATGTTTGAGAAAACTGAAATCGGAGAACACGGGAATCAAAGCCGATAGTCGGCAATTACATCATCATCGCTCTGCCAACGATATCGCTCTAATAATATCAAACAGCCACATCAATTTTTCATTATTCATGTCTTACTCATATACAAAGTCTCCATAAGTTGCAGGGTTGTAGGTTGGTTGAACTGGTGTACGTTTTAGGTTGTGAAAGTGGTAAGTTTTAGACAGTGCGGATTATTAAAGACGCAAATTGTATTTAAAAAGTGCGAGAGCTTCCGATTGTAAAACAAATGCAGATGATTTTCTTGCCGTCAGTGAAATGTAACGAAAAGTTGGAAAGAGAAAATTGTGGAAACTCATTGACGAACACCTAGCCCTTTACCAGAAAAATGATGGTTGTGGGGAGGCCAAGTGTGCACAGATATGCTGCAATTACACCTGTTCAAGTATCCTCAACTCACCGAGGTCAAAATCAAATTCAAATAGAAATCACGAAAAGATTCACCATCCTGTCGCAACGGAAAGACATTCATAACTATTCAACTCATAACTTCAGTGAGACATTTCTGCGCTCACTTCAGTGGCAACTCTACGATGTGCACTCTCTTTAGCATCGACAATCTCTACATTGAAAAACCGTCTGTCCATTACTAGGTGTGAAGACCCACATTCCAGGTCCGACGGTCAACCCAATGGTCTGTGTCAGATTATCCTTTGATGTGAATACGAAAAGCATAGCAAAAACCCATATGAGGCAAAACAAACGAACGGAAAGAGAATGAGCCGATATCAGCTAATGCCGAGCGACCTGAGCACCATTTATAAGTGGAAATTCGGTGATGCTACACTTTAAGGGTAATGGAAAATGAACTCATTTGCAAAGAATTTGCTAGTGTACTAGCATCTGTCATGAAAAATTTATTACAATTGCTACTTATCAGCCTGAAATTTTAAACTTTTCAAACGAACAAAAAACTTACCTCTACGTCTCCATGCATTCCAGAAAACAATGACAGGTAAACCAAAGCAACAAATGCAAGTTGCTTCATGTTATGACCAAACTACTCTTCTGCAGCAAAGAACATGTCCAGTAAGAACATTAAGGACCCTAAGGTCTAAAAAGTCCCCACGATTGCGAAACTTCTGAAGAACAACGAAGTTGATAAAGAAGCTTAGAAGTATCGCTAAATCAAATACCCAATGGCGATGCGACACGTAATGCATTGACAACAGGAGTAAAAATACCATTTATTTAAACGAAATAAACACAATAGAAATCTTGAAAAGACAAAGACAAACCCGCTCGGGTTAAATAGAACTCCAGCACAAAAACACTGAAACCCTATTTCTTCACTATTTGTATGACGTCTTCGTGATCAAGTTTGTGATGAATTCCAACCCTCTGAGGAGAGAATTTCGTACTCGTTCCCCAAACAATGGCGTAGCGGAACTGACTGGCAAGCGATCGATGCAAAGCATGACAGCAATGCTCAACTGTACATCCAGCCCTCAGAATAATTCCGTCCTCAGGTCCTAAAAATCAATATAGTGATTAGGAATTAAGCTAAAAAAAGGTTTCCCAAACTAAGAGATAACTCTGAATATGGTTTTAGCTTTGGTTATACCTAGATCAGGTGCGTTTCCAGGCTTTTTTGTGTAAATTCGAACAAGCGCCAAATACTCCCATATTTTCTCTAGAAGATAGTCCATGTTTAAGTTCATCTCGCACGATATTACAACATGGTGGGGCAACCTAGAAAAAAAGAAGCATAAAATGTGTCGGAAGATTTAACAGAGATGTAGAACTGAAATTGCTCTAATGGTTGGATCTCAGAGTTTTCTAGGATGATATTCCCATTTTTAACCTGTTTTAAACTCAAATTTTAAAACTTTCCAAGGCAAGCATCTCGGCAAGAGCAAACAACAAATGCACAATAACGCACATTACTATGGGAGAGGGCGCGTGTGGTGCAGTGGTCGGGGCGCCCTGCAATGCATATGTGATCGATCTCCGCGAACCAGGATCACTAAGCCTTTCATCTCTTCGGAGTCGGCAAATTGATACCAGACTTGTCTGGTAGGATAGCAGCACTGGCTCGATACATCGTTAGGCCACCGCGAGTCATTGTAAAGGTCAGATATACATTCAATCAGCTCTAAATGATGCTTAATGAAGTCGAATGCATGGTATACCTAATAGATAGGACAACGCCGAGAGCTTTATCCTTCATTTTTTAGTGTAGAAAAACTGGGTGTGAATCCCTTATTTAATCATATCGCTGTTTAAAACATCAGTTTATCATCCATTTCACCACTATTTCAATTAATGAGGTTCATTACGAGGTGAACTATGCTGGTCTAAAGTTGGAGGGCTTAATTATTTTCGGTCATATGTTATCTATATACATCTAGAATGTGCTAGAAACAAGAGCACATCCAAAACCACTCTCAGCAAAAAGCCATTCTACTTATTTCGATATTGGAATAGCACGTCTTAGTGAGGCATAATGCGTGGAAGGTTTGCCAAACTTTTAAATCAAATGGTATTTTGCTGGTTTCCCAAGATTTTTGCCTTGTATTCCAGAGAAAGCATTATAGTGTTACGTAGTCGTCACCACAAGAATTGAGGAAAGTTTTGCTACCTACGACTAGGTTGATGTTAATATTACGAATACCGACATTGGATTACTTCAGTTTTCGATCAATGTTTCCGCAATGGGAATGTATAACTTCTCATTTTGAGCGACCTTACTGAGGAATAAAACAATAACTAAAGATCGAAGTTAGACATCTAGGAACAGTAGTTCTTCCACCCACAGTGAGGAGCTATACATTGAGAAGAGGGTCATTTTGTTAAGCACAAAACATGGAAAGGAAATTCCTGTCAATGCAGATTTAACAATGAAACTTTCTCAAAAGAGGTGATGTGTGCAGGAGTAGAGAAGCAACCTCCATGCACTTTAAGAATGCAGGAAACCTAATTTAGATGAGCGGAAGACGATGATATGAAGTTAGGATTCAAAATAGCACTACTGCGTAGGTAGGTGCAGAATGTCTAGTATAAAGCCCAGTTCTTCACTTGATAGCATAGAAACTAAAGTAACCATAAAATCAAAAAAGCAAAAAAAAACCCCACAAACCTTGCTAACCGGTCAACTTCTTCTATTGAAATTTGGTCAATTTTATTGTAAACGTACAAACACGAGATGTAAACACGATTTCCCTGTATGACATCAATAAATTCATCGACACTGAAAATCATTTAAAAATGAAAATAGTGAAGAAATGCGTATTTATGGCAAGTATCCGAAGAAAATCTACTACAAGCACAATACAACTTATATACTTACTTGGATACCTGGACGGCCCGCCCCCCTTGGTGGTGCGGGCCCAGCATAATCTCCATTCTTCGGAATTTTGCTGGTTTAGCTATACTGTTTCCCTGGAGTCACGAAGTCATTCTGGACAAAGTCTGCCACATGTCAACACCACCATAGGCTGTCACCGCGTTTGTGGAACAGATGGTGATTTGCCGCCATGCGACTAGTTTGACTACACGACAGTGGTGGATCCTTGTATTGATTTACTCTTAGCTGGGCTTCCTGGTGGAGACCCTGGAGTGCTTTTCAGCTTGGGAGACTCTGCCGAGGGATGAATCGCCGCTGTGCATCGCAGCCGACACCTTAGAACACCTCCCAGCCACGACGAGGCAGTAAACCATTGAGAGGAGTAGGACAACTACAAATGAAATTTACTTCAAGAAAATACAGTAAGGACTTACGTTGCATCTTCTCGAAACACAACGTCGGCATTGAAAATTTTATATTCGTGTAGTATTGTCATGACCATTTTCTCATTGCAGTGAGTTAAAGGCACGGTGTGAGTGAACTTAATTCCGCCAATCTGAAGAAACAAACAAAGAGTGATGAATACGAAGGAACATCAATTCTACAGCTCACCTTCTTTTGCTTCACGTAGATGTGGGGTGGACGTTTATTTAGGCGAATTCCAACGGTTTCTAACTCTTTTTCTAAAAGCGGACGTTGATGGTCCGATTTACCAGCATCGAGCATCATCAGAATGACGTCGGCAGTCTTAGCAACAGCAATAACTTGTCGTCCACGACCTTGGAACATTACAACAATTTAAGGATCTGAATTCATTACTCTAACTTACTAGAGAGACATATGAAGCATAAACTTCAATCAGGATTCTAAAACCAAATGAAGGAAAGAACAAAGCTTTCTAAAAGTTATAGTTCCCTCGTTTCATAAAAGTAGGAAGATAAATTAACAATCAGCTAACTCTCAATGGAACACGTGTAGCGAGGTGGTCAGAGGCGGCCTGCAATACACATGAGATCGATCTCTGCGCCTCCGGTTCCATTCATCCGGGGCTGCTGAATTGGTACCAGACTTGTCTAGGAGGATAGCAGCACTGTCTCGATACATCGGTAGACCACCGCAAGTCATTGTAAAGGCCAGATACGCATTCAATCACCTCCAACGATGCTTAATGAAGTCGAATGCATGACGCATCTTTCAGGGATAAAACAACGCCGAGAACTTTATCCTATATTTATTTAACTCTTACTCACTTGGATACTTGGACGGCCCGTCTTCACTAGTTGTGCGGGCGCCAACATAATTTCTATTTCTTTTTGGGATACTTTCTGGCTTGGCCATTGTAGTTCACTGGAATCCCAGCGCTGGCCTGTCCAAAGTCTGCTCCACGTCGCCACCACCACAGGCAGTTGCAATCCTTGTGGATCAGAGGAAGATTTACCACCATGCGACTAGTATGATACCATGACGGTGGTGGATCCTGGTATTGGTTTACTCCTAACTAGACCTCCTAATAGAAAAGCAGGACTCCTTCTGAGCTTGGAAGACCCTGCCGAAGGGATGAATCCTCTCGCTGTATATCGCAGTCCGACACCCAAGAACACCTCCCAGCCACGATAAGGCGGTAAACCGTTGGCACGTATTGAAAACTCAATAACCTAATAGCATATAAAAGTACAAAAGCTGTTTACCTTTCCCTTGTGACGCTCCTTCTATAATTCCTGGCAAATCCAGAAGCTGGATACTAGCACCTTGGTAATTTATAACACCAGGAATGCAAGTTAGCGTGGTAAACTCATAGCCAGCAATTTCTGAGTGGGTACTTGTCATGGTTGAAAGAAGCGTAGACTTTCCGACTGATGGGAAACCTACCTGCATTTGAAACAAAAATGAGAAAAGCAAAATATGCAATCATAGAACGGAAACATCACCATCGCAACTCTGGCATCACCACTTTTCATTACATCGAAACCATCTCCTTTAGAGCCGCCTTTACCACCAACTGGTTCTAGCAACTGTTGACGATACTTCGCTAGTTTAGCCTAGGCTAGCGAGAAATATGTGACCTCTTTGATTAGAACATGCAATGTACTTATTCTATTATAACCTATACCTTCAAAAGTCCCAGGTGATATTCCGTTGCTTTATTTTTCTGAGTTCGTGAGATTTCCCGTTCTACTTCAGCAATTTTCTCCACAATTCCCATTAATACCTAGAGCTAAAAAAAGGGCTAACCGTGTCCACAACAGCAAAAAAAGATAGGGCATAGTAGAGGAATGTTTATAGGGAGAAATATGATAGGTAAATACCTCACGAATGTTAATTAATGTTAAAAACCTTCACCCAAAACAAATTTGTGCGTATAATAAATATACATCAACGAAGTTATGAAAAACGAACCGAACCAGATTCAATAAAGGATTTTTTTCATATGTACATAAGGGAAACTAATATAATACATCAATAAACTGAATCATAACCCGCATTGAATACCTCACTAACATACCGAACAAAGGAAGGACAAGATCGCACCACTGAAGGGCACGACCAAGAGAACGTGACTGATAAAAAGGACAAAGTATAGCAAAGCAGAAATACTGTGTGCGTAACATCAGAGATCAAAGAGATTCTCCAGAGTTGGAAGTGGAGCATCTTCAATCACTTCCGTTAGATCCGGTAACGAGTCGAACGCCTTTCTCACCTGTAAGAGAAATCAAGCAAAAAATTAGAACAGTTCCCAAGATCGACTTTTTGCTAAATTCGGCATTAGATTATAAATGATTTTTCTTTTTCAGTAATCCCGAGGTTGTTATACAGCACACGTTTACTTCCGTACAAAAAGAACACATATAACACAACGGTAGCTGACGTCTCGGCAGTATCGCCTTCTTCGGAACCCGGAAGGGTACACTGATACGTAATTCACTAGTAAAGTTTGAGTTTACTAGCCGTTTGACCTAATAAACTACGCATGAGTACGATTTCAGGCCCTAGGATGCGATACTGCCGAAACGTCAGCTACTGCTGTATTGTACGTTCTTTTGGTACGGAAGTAAACGCAAGCTGTATAACAATCCCGAAATTTCTAAGAAAGAAAACGACATATTTCAAAAAAAAATAGCAAATCGACTTGCTTCGCAAAACAATACTGCCTGAACAAACAGTTTTAGTCGATAATTCATCAATACTTGAGGAAGCATAGGTTGGCAAATAATTAGTTAGGCAGTCTCACCTCACAAAGATCACTGCGTGCACGCTCTTCTTTCTTCTTTACCTCCTTCAGCAATCTTTCATGAAGGTCGACAGTTGCTCGAACGTTGACAATCATATCGTCAAAAAGTTTTTGCAAATTTCTGCGCTCTAACATTTCATCGGCCAACCTATATAACAAGGCTGAAATCCACGTCAAAAATGCAAACATTAAGGTGGAAAACTATACTATAAACAAAGTATAAACATCTTGAGATCTAGCTTGAGACGAAAATGAACCAGAAAAAGTTGAGAAACAGAATAAAACGGCATCGTCTACAAATGTTTGAGTCGACCAATCCCTTAGCGATGCGCCATGCACTCCATTTCATCAAGCATCATTGGAGGTGACTGAATGTGTATCTAACCGACATAACGACTCCCCGTGACATACTATTATATCAAGTCAGCGTTTTCATCCTCTCAAACAAGTCCGCCGATAATTTATACCCTCGTTCATGTACTGAAGCCTTGGTGAGCCCAGGATGCATGGTGGAACCGTGCAACGACCAAGTGTGTACTGCGAGGGCATCTTTACCCACGGCGTTACACACTCCGGCCAAAATTGGAAAGTTTATCAAAATTATGAATACTGAGAGACGAAATCAAAACGGCCACTTTATTAGTTAAAATATTAAGGACCACTTTTTAGTAAAAACAAAATGGAACACCTTTGACAGTATTCTTTCACAAGTGGTTCGGCTTCAGCAATTTCCGATAACAACTTCCTCGCCTCTGCACTGTTCCTAATTGTGTCGAGCGATTGTGGCGTGGCAATCATTTCAGAGTAAGATGCAATCTTGTGTCTGAAAACTCGTATGAGTACGAGAAGAGGCAATGACGTACAGTTTCACACACGTAACGAACCTAACTTCAGCATCCGCGCTGGGTGGATAATCAAGTTTACGTAAGGATTCCAATACCTCCGTTACATTTGTGCTAACGGACTCTGAATCATATTCAGGAGGCGGAGCGGGAGCTGTGACCTGAAAAAGTAGAGGGAAGATTAATACGAACGCATCAGATATTAACACATCCGAATCGAACCTAGGATAGAACAATCAGATTTTATTGACGATACAGTCTAAGTCATTTAACCAGAAGTTTTCAAGTGTCGGATCAATCAAAGGAGATTTTTGGTAAAAATGAGAACGGTACTTCTTAGAGTACAATATATAGCGTGGACCAATTAGCTAATTAATATGGAAGAAGCTCAAACATGCAGAAGACGAAAGACATAGATAGAGTATACTCTACTACTTGCCGCTTATCACCAGCAAGATACCATCGATAATATAAACCAGGACACTGTTAATCATTGAAAAAATTCAACGTATAGCTCCAGATTTTAGCATGACGTCTTTTCACAGTTTTTGACAACAAAGATGCCAATGATAGTTCGCCACGGTCTGCCATAATATAAGCTTACTCGAAGAATAAATTAAACTGCAAAATAAATTTGCATCCATGTTTATGACGTTTTCTGCGTAAAATACAAATACTCTTGCGTAACCGAAGAACAGAACCACTTATCACATGGTCGTTCGGCTTGTTTGTGTTTGACAATCTTGTCGGGGTGTACGACGAATACTGGACTTCAGCATAAATCGGTGGAAGTCTAACTTACAAATCCTAGAAGAGAAGAGAGACTTCTTAGAGATGAAAAACAACTGCGGACTACTTACTCGGAACATCGGACGTGATAAAGACGAAGATTTTGAAACATTAACCGAGTAAACCTTATTATCAACCCCGTTTAAGTTCAACAATTTAAACACATGTTGACTAGTTTAACTTACTTTCAAAATTAAAATAAAGGCGTCACCTAGCACATTTTCTTTCCTGTCTGGAAGGCCATCAACACTGAGCTCGTTTCAGTAGGCTACAAAAAGCGGTGCATTTGTGGAACATTAACGCACAATGTTTAGTTTTGACAACTGACGACGGCTTACAGATCACTAATACATTGAAGGAGTGATTAGTTCCACATATTTTAAAAAAATAACTTTCCTCTCCCTAAGTGCATATATGGCTCTCGGAAATCAACACTGTGATTACGAACAAAGCTAGCAGCGAAGTCCTCGAAAAATTAGAAACAGATTTTAAACTTTTAAAAATTCCAAAGTAACTGTGGATGACACACGAACATCAGCAATACTAGGGGACACCACAGTTTGAAAATGAATAAAATCCCGCTTGTTCTATTGCAAATGCGCTCAGAACACAAGTCTCTCTGTGCTAGAAATGGTGGAAAGAATGTTTGCTGAAATTTTTCAGGGCCCATAAAATTAGTGTTCCACATTGGTAGAGTAGAAATATTTTGAAGGCAACGATCGACACATTTTAAGAGTTTTTGCGATAATGTTTAACTTCTTATTTGGTGCCTATTATTTTTCATGGAAGGATATTATGCGAAATATAACCACAACGATGTTGAGATATTTGCAAAACGTAGATCACACACCAGAGGACTCAAATCCGTTACTGCCCTTTCTGGGTATTCACATGTTACCCACTGCACCACAGAAGCCCCTGCTTTGCCATTTCCTCAGAAAGTTTTTTTTAATAACTCTAATGCTGCCATCGGCAATCATCCGTCAACAAGATCACAAAAAAATGGAGAGCACAAAAAAAATAGTAGGGATGGGGAGCACAAGTTACAAATCGAATCTAGTCTAAGTTCCCAGTTTTACAAATATTCCAGGATCACTGTTCTCGGGTTAATTAATAAACTTCAACACGAACTTAGTGGTTTTAAGTTAAAGCGGCCATTATTTTCACATCTAAGGTATTATAATAAATAAATGTGAAAAGTTATGTGTTAAATTATTAGGTCACCCTAAAATTCATGGACGACGCTAGTGCAAAAATGATAGCATCTTATTACCATTAATTTTAAAAACATATTTCGCAACAAGTATTTGTCGTTGATCGCACTGCTGTACACATCTTTAATACCGACTTCTTTCTTAACGATACGTCACATAGCTTCTTTTATAATATTTCATGTACAACAATTTTGCACTGGCTAGAATGACATGTTCGATCACGAAAACCGGGTTGTTTTGGCTCGTGAGTTTAAACTTAGAAATAAAAAATGGTAACAATTCGAAATATCCAACATGTGCCGTGATGGCTTTCTACGCTTCTAATGCACAGATGTTTCCTAAAGTTTCGCACTGACGACATGAGTGTTCATAACGAAGAAGGTTGTGGCCGAGCGTCATCACTTGATGGTAGTCATCTGAAGCCGTTAATCAAAGCAGACCATTCAAAAACCACTCGAGTGGCTTGTGAAAAAACTCTCACCTTTCTAGATACGGTGCTAAGAAAGCTTATGTGGGCACTAAACCAATAGTACAAATGCAAACGAGATCGTTGTCATGAATTTTATTTCTTTTCTCGTTTACACAGCCAAACGTCCCATTTCTCCATCGTATTGCGTAGGACGATAAGAAGAGAACCCTACACTACAAACGGCGTTGTCAGGTTTAGTGGTTGAAGAAAGATGATGCTCTAAAACACTTCTAACGCCAAAGTCACACCAAAAAAAAAATTATGTAAACTCTTTTGCCTTTAGCAGAGAAAATCGTCTAATATAATGTCATGAATTTTGGCAAAACGGTCACAACGAAGTGCTGCTTTGGAAACCACAAAAAACCAGCGGATTTATCCAGAAATGGTCGAAAGAAAGAGCCCAACGGTAGGTAGCATAAGACAACTCTCTACCACACATTGCATTTACTCTGGAGAAGTTGAACGAACTAAGGTACAAACCGTTTCGCCCCAATGCAATCGCCGAACCTCATCCTAATCAACCACTTTTTTTACAAGCATCTTGGCAAATAATACCTGGAAAAAAGCTTGAAAACCTGGCCGCTGCAAACAAATGCTTTCCCAGCAATGTGTCATTTTCGGAACCGCAGAATTTTCGGCTATGGGAATCAATAAGCTTTTATCTTGTTGGCAAATACCTATACAATCTTATGGCTCTTAAAAAGGCGTGTCAGATACAAGTTATAGCGTTTCAAATTTGCGGTCCAAAATCCGTCATTCGTTTTGGACCGACCTACATTTCATTCAATGTTTGGTTAACAGCACAGTTTTGTCAATTCCAGCCCATAAAGGAAAGGAGACGTGTGACGCAGTGGTTGGAGGCGCCACTGCGACACACACGTGGAATCGAATCGATCGCCGCACCCATGGCCCACCAAGGCTTCCATCCTTCCGGGGTCGGCAAATTCGTACCAGACTTGTCTGGGAGGATAGTAGCACTGACTCGATACATCGGTAGGCTACCGCGAGTCATTGTAAAGGCCAGATATGCACTCAACCACCTCCAACGATACTTAATAAAGGCGAATGCGTGACGCATCCCTTAAGGATTGATCAACGCAGAGAGTTTTATCCTTTATCCTCTATTCCGGCCCATAGGAAGATGAAAATGCCCAACCTTCGGCAACTATAGAAGACCAATACGGTAATAACTACGTAGATTATATCAACGATTACAAATGCTAATGAGAAATAAAGGATAAAGAAAAGAATAAAGCTCTCGGCGTTGATCAATCCGTGATGGATGCGCCATGCGTTCGACTTCACTAAGCATTGCTGGAAGGGATTGAATGCATATCTGACCTTTCCAATGACTCCTGATGGCCTACCAATGTATCGAGCCAGTGCTCCTATCTTCCCAGGTAAGTCTGGTACCAATTTGCCGACCCCGGAAGGAAGGCCTGGTGAACCATAGGCGCGGGGATCGCTTCCATGTGCGTGTGTTGCAGGGCACCTCCGACCACTGCGCCACACGCGCCCTTTTTATTAATTAGTAGTACTGGGACTAAAGAATAGACTGTGGTGACCATTAACTATAGCATAGGTAAAAGGAAATAGAGCAAACCCACTGATGTTGGAAAAAGCTCGGGAACGTGAGGAGCGTGAACATGTGAGTGGTGCGAAGTTAGGTTGTTACTACCAGTAGACTTCCTTCGTTTCACCACAGCGTCCAGGCTAAAAAAGTCTAATGTCATGAAGAAAGCTAAAGCTGAAATAACTTAAAAATACGAAAAATTTCATGGGAATCCAAATTAATGACTGTAAAAATGTAGAACAACTGGGCACAGCAAAGGTAAATGCAACCGAAAAAAGACCTACATTCCCAACTGATCCTCGTTGTAAATCTGTCGGTCCCTCCATACGTTCAGGGTTTTGATCATTGCTTTATCAAGCTCTGGCCCAGAAATCTTTGCGGCGTGTCTTGAATTATGAGATTACAGAGCTAATTTTAAAGGACCTAACAGGAGTCTCCACTGGTGGACACCACTGTAACCGAAGTAAGCAGAGAAAAAGAAACAGTACAGACAAGTGGAGGTCTACGCTTCCACAGCTACACCGGCTCCACCTATGACGGCTCTTCCTCTAAGCAGTCAAACTCCACCGTCCACTGGAATCTTTAATAAACTAGTGAGCCGACAACCAACCGGAATGCTGGTTCCAGAACGGTGAAGAATTTCGCCATCATTTCAGGATTCTTTTTACGACTGTTCTGGATAACGTCATTGGCAATGTACAGCAAATTGACGATTTGCGAAGAATTCGTCTCTTTTCTCACCTCCTATAAAGCCAAGTCAAAGGGGCAAAGAAAAAGCCACTAGAAAGTTTTCTGGATAGAGATTTAAATTTGAAATACCTTCAGCCATATCTGGACAATCTCATCGGTATGTCGATGATGGTGCATCAACCACATTGAAAGGGTATTAATACAGTCCTGTTGAGGTCTCAGTTTACTTAGACGTTCGCGCATAGCAGCCTCCGAAAACCCCGACATCTGAAGTCGCCGTGAACCTCAACCGTTTCCCGAGATGTTGTGGCCGTCGCCGTCGAGAACACCAACTGGGCGTGTTCCAACGGCGCACAATCTATGACTGGAGCAAATTACTACTGCTCTACTCGTCTTCTATAAGGGATAAAGGATAAAGCGATCGACGTTCATCAATACTCAGTGGATGAAACATGCATTCGACTTCATTAAACATCGTTAGAGGTGAAATCAATAGATATTTGGCCCATATATATACTACTCTGTCTTTATCATATCTTTAAACAACATTCTCTCAATTTTTGTCGTCCTTATAGGGAAATGGATCCATCCGACAATGGAAAAGCTCACCAGACTTGTTTATCTCCACAGCGCAGTGAAGCTAATGAATTAATAAATTAGCTCAATTGGTTTTAAGTGGAAAACAATTGATGGGCAACCATATCAAACCTTAGGCTTGGCGGTGACATCGTCGTCATGCCAATAAAACAATGACGATTACGAACGCATGTTAAAAAAAACTCACTTACTTGGATAATTGGATGGCCCGTCTCCACTGCCTGTGTGACCCCCGGCCTAATTTCCACTCTCCAGAGATTGGTAGATTTAACCATTGTGGTACCCTGGAGTCTTGTGGTCAGCTTAGCCGAAGTCCTCTTCAAGTGGTCACCACGCCAGACCATTGTCGAGCCCTTGTGGATTAGAGGAAGATTTGCCAACATGTCACTAGTCTGATACTAAGACAATGGTGACTCCCGGTAATGGTTTACTGTTAGCTGGGCTTCAGGATGGAAATGGTGGACTCCTTATAGGCTTGGGTGGCCTTGTTGTGGGAACGAATTCCCGGTGCACATCGCAGACCGATACCCAGGAGCACTCCCAGCCACGAAGAGGCAGTAAACAGTAGGGAGGACGTGGGGAAAAGAGAGAAAAATCATTTACGTTGTGGAAAGCAAATGGAAACTGGTATTTCAATTGTTGTTATAAATACCAAATCACATGTATCCCTATGTAGAAACACTACAGTAATACGCACTTTGTTTGGACTTCTTAAAGATTGATCCACTGATCTCAAAATAAATAAGCCTTCACTTTTCAGTTCAATAGTCTGTGTCAGCAATCGCCCGGTAATCGTGGAGTGAGTAGAACGGGCACTAGTAAACCTTCCACGTTTCCCTGTCGCCTGCAAGAGTAGCCCACTGGGTTCTGCTCGCTCTAGGGACTCGTTGTTCATTATATCTTTCTTCCAGACCTTTCGTGAAGAACTCTGACCATCGGGTCGGTGGTCTCCCTGCAGTGCATTTAACATCCCAGACAATTCAGTCCTGTGCCAGACTTGTCTGGGAGGATAGTAGCACTGGCTCAATACATTGGTAGGCCACCGCGAGTCATTGTAAAGGCTAGATGTGCATTCAATCACTTTCAAACGATGTTTAATGAAGTCGAATACATGGCGTATCCCTAAAGGATTGGTCAACGCCGAGGAGCTTTATCTCTTATTATTTTTATTATGTTCATGGAAAGCCCATATTTCACGTAGGATGTGTTCCATATCATCGAAATACCATCCATCTCTCATCAAGATTTTTTTGTGTAGTTAGTTCTTCTCCGTTGTCTTGATGAGCAGACACGAGATGGTTACAACATTTTATTCACAATAGCTAACATTTTGGCGATTCCAGTTTCTTCAGAGCCCGGAAAGGTCAAGCTGACATGCAATCTTCTTAGCCAAACACTTTTATAGCCTTAGCAGATAAAACTTAGTGCATATGTTTTATTCGCACAATAATCAGCTTATTTTAAATATTCGCCGTCTTGTTCTTTATAAGTGTTCCAGTCATCGTTGGGGACCAGCCGCACAGTTTTGCATGAACGGGGAATGTGCCTGGCTCTGGTTAAAAAATCAGCCTGAGATATGGAGCGGTGCAAATTCAGTTTAATTTATGAGGATTTCTATGATTTTTCCTGCAAAACTGAGCTGCTTGAGCGTAATCTCTGATTCATCGTACTGGTCGAAAAGATGACAATGTAACCGGTTTAATTTCATAGCTCGATTTGCTTCTTTTCTACATGAGGAACCTGTCAGAGATGGTGGCGATGCAATAACCAGTATTTGACTCACGCATATTTGAGCCCTTCGATGAACATGTTGTAGTTTTCAGTCGGGTCTTCCTTAATTTGCCATTCGCACAAGGAGAATACGGTGAACGAAGCATCGGATCCAGTACAGAACGGTGGCACTGTAGAAGTACCAGCGAAGCCCTGTGTGCTATCTGTAGAGCGTGTGATTGATCTCCACATAAGGCGTGCTATATCAGGTATCATATCAGGTGGCTCTCAGGTTCCGCGCCAATCCGCCGCCTCTAAACCCAAAAACCTCACCTCGATGGGTGAAGGCTGTAAGACAACGATTCGAATCCAAGAAGTGCTAGAGTTCGAACATTATATTAAAACGGCCATCTATTTAGCATATATATGCAACCAAACACTCGTTCCTGGCTTTGCTTGCTCGTACTCGACCTTGAGTAGTGCTCCTAGAGAGTTCATATACCACATTCGGTAGAAAACTTACTTCCTAAAAAGCGAATGTTCTCTAATGGTTTGAAAACAACTCTCGAGGGCTTAACTTTTCGCTGTGGTTAGCAAGAATGGTCGCGTTTGTCAAACTACGATTTTTAGCACTAGGTTAATCTTGGCCAGATTACACAAGCTAAGAAAACCGACTTTCCTTCCGGAAACATAATAGTGAACTCATATCGGAAAATACTGACATCCTTAACTAGGTTCGTTGCATGTTTAAGCCATCAATGACGACCCAGTTACTGCTCGTGGGGATTGGAAATGCTCTATAAAGCCTTTTTGAGGTATCGGGAAAAGCATTTCTGCTTTAGCAGTAAAGTACCAGTCAAATGGAAATTGATCTTCAGCTCAAATGGCTCTTTGTGAAGGTGATTCATGCAAACTAGATTTGTTGGAACAAATGCAGTTTTACAAAAACATTGTCAGAAAGTTTCTGCCGCAGATTCTCCTTCATTCAACCATTTTTTTGCTCCACCGGTTCTATCGTGAGCCTTCAGTAAATGTAATCGGAGCGAAGTCCATCTGTGGCTCCGGCTTTTGCTCACATCTCAGTATTCATCTGCTTGTATTCGACAAAGTGCGTTACAATGGAAAACGAAGTTAAAACATTGTAATGAATAAAGCTGCCATGTACTTATTACTCTTATTTATGAGATAAAAGAAAAATTTCACACGCTTGATAATGACCACCTTTTATTACAGTTAGTATTGTTTTTCCGATTTCGGCTGGATGAAAGGGAGCAATCTTTAAGAAATATACGGAGCTCATTTGAGGAAAACAATTCTCCTAAAATCAAAAGCTCCTATTTGTCAATGAAAAAGTGTTCTGAAGGTAGTTTAAAGTGATGTGGCATCTCCAACAATACCGTTCCATTCGCTCAACCGTGGGTGGCTAGACCTTGAACAAAGGAATCTTCTCCAATGCCGTTTATTTTCTCTCATATGCGATGGTTTCGCAGAGCTGCTGTGTTTTTCAGCTGAAAACAATGGCTTCATAGCATTCTAGCAAGCACTGTACGCAGTGTGTTGTTGTCAATGCACAGTCATAACATCCACGATCGTCGCATTCCTGCTCCCCACGTCGCCTACAGTCAGTTCGCTCACTCATCGGCTGCTTCAGTGTGCTCGCCGTTCAATGAAACGTTTACCACTCCTAGGATCGGCTTTCCAGGCACTGGAATATGAATGCGTCGTTTTCTTGTTCAGCAATCGCAAGGTTTTTAAAAAGCATACATTTACTTCCATAGAAAAACACAATACAATACAACGCTAGCTGACGTTTCGGCAGTACCGCCTTCTTCAGAGCCTGGAAGGGTATACTGATATTCAATCTACTAGGCCAAACGCTTCAATAACACTTACAAAAACACGAAAGACTCTTTGGTAATTACATGATCAACAACCTCTCGAGAAAACCCACCGCTTTTTACAGCTTACAGTCTTTTTACAGGCCTAATAAGTTGTATATACCTTACAGGCTCAGAAGAAGGCGATACTGCCGAAACGTCAGCTACTGTTGTATTGTATTGTGTTTTTCTATGGAAGTAAATGTATGCTGTTTAAAAACCTCGCGATTGCTGAACAAGAAAACGAAGCGTTTACCATCAAGACTTATACGTTAAGCTAAAGCGATCGGCCACTTTCTAGCCAAAAATTTTGGAAATTTGCGACTCATTAAAACACTCCGAAAATGCTAAAGAAATATTCCCCATTTTATCTTTTATTTTTATTTTTATTCTACCTGTCTTCATGTCTCTTGTGCGGATCCCAGCACTTCTCAAATTCGATTCGTTTCCTCGGATGCATTGTCCACGAAGATCTTCCAGCTTGTACGTGTGGCTTCTGCTGCTTGAGGATTTCCATTTTATCTCAAACGTTGTAAAGTGCTGGTCGAGCAATTCTCCCTAGAGTCCTGAGAAATCCTGGCTGAAGTGTTCCCATTTGGATTGCAGAGAATGGTTTTTTTCTCAGACAAGTCCGGTACCAAATTCCCGATCCCGGACGGATGGGAGGCTTGGTTGGTCCGGGGGGAATCGAACTAACACCATGCTCG
This sequence comes from Angiostrongylus costaricensis, assembly GCA_900624975.1. Lineage (NCBI taxonomy): Eukaryota > Metazoa > Nematoda > Chromadorea > Rhabditida > Metastrongylidae > Angiostrongylus > Angiostrongylus costaricensis. The sequence goes on from UYYA01004491.1 coordinate 21,987, forward strand.
TGATGACGAACATCACTACTACTGTGCTATCGGTCTTCGAGAGAACGATTGCTTTGTGTAAAATGCTAATGTCCATTGAACACCGCAATTGAGCTATATGTACACGCGATTGAGCAGCCTTCGCATGCGTTTTATTCTTCTTTTCTCATAGACTTACAAACACAGGTGATTAGTTGACCCTCTTGATCGCTTTGAGATTAACAGAATCGCGGACGTGCTTATTTATAGGTCGTCCTGGATCCAATGTAGTTTTCGAGAGACCTCTATAGAAAACTTACTATTACCTTTTTGAGGAGTTTTGCTCAACAAACATTTACAAGGAAAAGCATGCGGAAACATGAGTATCCAGAATTTCATCGTTGAGGGAAACCGTGACTGCTTGTATTTCCACCTACAATGATATCCAAACACTTTCCGTATCGCAAACACAAATCCAGTAGAAATATTCGCACACCGGAACCAGTAGATTTATCCGGACTGACTGAATGACTCACCGACAAGTTCTAGCTTTTCATCGAGTGGTTTGTGTGCACTTTTCATTCAAGCGTACTGTACGTTTATGACATGCGATCAGATTAGTTAATATTGTAGGGAAATGCACTATATCTAAAAATCATTGAAGGTCATCGTATATTTGACTACCGGCGAGTTTTGAAATGAGAAACACATCAGGCTAACATTATCTATATCAGCTTTTATTTCAATAACCAGGTACTTCTTGAGATATTGGGTGGGCGAAAATTTCATTGATAATTGGTTTGAGGTTATTTTTGAATTTATGCCTGAAGGAAGCTTGTCAGGCTAAGCGCGCAATCTAGCGCTCTTTGGTGCTGATTTATAAACACTCGCTCGCTTGCAGTGGAAATCTTAACGACGTCCTCTATTGTGGTACTGCTTGCAGTGGTTTTCTTCAGTGGTTATGTCGAGCACATCGGCGCACCATAATAGTTCGTTTTTGTTGTTGTTGAGGCTAGTTTCATGTCTCACGGAGGTATAAAAGAGAATCGTCACGTATAACTAGTAGTCATCCGCGGCGGTTTACAACACTCATTATGCTCTCCTTGTAAGTGCTAAAAATCACACAACACTGTGCTATGTGTAAGATTAACAATTAGGAAAACCTCAGCGTGGTCATATTACCTGTCATGTCTGGTCCTACCTTGTTTCTTCTGCTATGTTCTGAACAACTTTATTTTATGCGCGCACATCGTCGCACATCCGTGTGTATACAAAGCCGTTCTTCCAAAATCTCTATAATTTTGTATTACTTGTACTACAAAATCACATGTTCAGATGCTACTGTGGTTCTTCTGCATGGTTATCATTAGAGTGGCTGTCACCCAAACAAAAACCGTTGAGTTTTCCATAAATTAGAGTCAGAAACAATTTAGTAGTTATCCCAGCTCAACAAGGGCAGTTCGTAAGAACATATATATGTATATGGATGAATTAAGTAATTATTATTGCTACTATGGTGCTGAGATTTTTGCAAAACTTAGACCCCAGACTAGATCGAACTCGCGATTACGCCATCCGAAGGCTTACGTGCCGCTGCACTGCCTTCGAGTAACCTCAGTGGTGCAGTGGGTAACACGTGAGTCCTTGCTGGAAAGTGCAGTAAAGGGTTCGTTCTGATCCGACATCCAATTTTCGCAAATATCTCAGATCATAGTTGTTGTATTTCACATCACACCATGCCATGGAAAATCGTAATAGGCAGAAAATAAGTGGGAAACATTATTATTATCGTTCTTTCTGTGATGAGTTAACAAGATGTTCTACTCTGATAAAGAAGATAATATTACTTAGAGCTACTCCAGAAATTTGTCGTCAGGCAAATATGCGACGCACAAACGACAACAAGAGTAAGCAGCTGTGTCACGAATTCAGTTGTGTAAAACAAATGCCGGAGAACGGATTTTTTTTTGTGCTTATTGGACATTTTCGCCGAAACAGGCGATTCATATCAAATAAATATTTATTTGGTGTGCAGAAAACAGCGCTGTGAACACATGGGCAAAATCCGCTTTGGTAGCTTCTTTAGTCTAACCAGTTTCAGAATCAGGTGAGTCGTTCAGCAGTAATGGAGAGAATCCATAAACGTGGGTACAAGTAATTCTGCTGAGATATTTGCAAAATTCCGCACTAAAGGTGTCTACGGTGGGAAACGAAAGCGCTGTTATCCTTGCCGGGGGCGAGCGCGTTCACTACCACACCATGCGGGTCCTTTGTTTGGCCCCATCTCCCAGCTAGTTTTCTGTCGATCAGTGCCATCAGCAGTCACCCGTCAACGGGATTGGTCTGGGCAGCCCAAATCAGCATTGAACCCAGGTAGGATGAGGCTGTAGTTGAAATCACAATGTTAGCTCCTTATTTGCTGCCTATTTTTACGGCAGTTTATTATGCGAAATACAACCACAATAGTGTGAGATATTTACAAAACTCCGGGCCGCAAGTGTCTGTGGTGGGAAACGAACGCTCTATTACCCTTTCAGGGGGATAACGCGTTCACCACCACACCACGTGGGTTCATTGTTTCGCCTGTCTCTCTGCTAGTAATGTTATGAGACTTAATTTTTGATTCCAGAAGATCCCATGTGGACTGCCACCATTCGTCGCGAAACTACCGCAGAAGCAGGCTGATGAATTAAAAGAGGTGACTGCTTCAGACATCAGCTATCGTCCGCCGTGTCTGTAACACAACTGCGATAATATACATTGATTTCATTTCGCGTCAGTATTAGAGGAAAATTTAACCTTTTAACCCCTAACAAACATATTCTGGCTCGAAAGAAGACAGCAGGTTACTTACATAGTTCAATACTTCAGTGGTGTCCCTTCATCATGTAAACTTAACATATTTTTCATTTGACTGGTAGTTTGCTTACTACGCAAGATTCTGCTATCCTCTAGAGCTTCAAAGTCCTATACGGACTTTTCCACGGCATTACCACTTACCGATTAGTTGTTATTGGTTGCCAAGATGACATTATGGTAATGCTTTACGCTTAGACGAGTTTCGGGATGAGAATGTTGAACTCATTTTTAGTTTGAGGTGAGAGATGAGCCCCAACGTTGTTCGCACTTGCATAGCAAGGATGGAAAGCTGTGGCAATGAACCTTCGGAGAAACTGATAGGCCCCGTTTTCTTGCTTCAACAAGAGGATGTTCTAATCTTCTTACTTGATACTTGAGTGGCCCGTCCTCACTGGCTGTGCGGGCCTCAGCCTAATATCCATTTTTCGGAGATTTGATGGTTAAGCCATTATGGTTTTCTGGAGTCCCGAGGTCAGCTTGGCCAAAGTCCGCCCCAGGTCTTCACCACCACAGGCGGCCGCAGCCCTTGTGGATCAGAGAGAGATTTACCATCATGCGACTTTGATACCAGGACGGTGGTGGATCCTTCCATTGGTTTACTCTTAGCTAGGCTTCCTGATGAAAACGCCGGACTCCTTCTCAGCTTGGGAGACCCTACCAGAGGACGAATCCCCTGCCATAGATCGCAGTGCGACACCCAGGAACACCTTCCAGCCAGGATGAGGCGGTAAATCGTTGGGAGGTTTAATTTATGTTCTAATCTCCTAGTGATCCTAAAACTTATTTCTTCAATCTTCCTCGTCAAAAGCTTCTTTTTAAATTTGAAATGCTTGAACAAGGCGAATTTCGTCCGGCAGTGTTCACATTTCTAGTGCTTGTGACTGTCGATTTGTGCTAAAAAATTTCTGGCTTTTATTGTTTTAACAGCTCTGGGATTTCTGTGCTTAGAAAGTGAGAAAAATTAACATTTTAGGAAGGTCACATATACCATAAAAGCTGTAGAGCAAATCTTTTCCAAGAACCTCTCAAATCTTCAGGTTCTCATTCATTGAAATTATCGAAGAACCTTTTCACTACGTTCCTATTGCTTAAAGGGCCTTTCGATCTAGTACTAGTACGCTCCGTTGCATAAAAGAGCTGCACACTGACACAAAAGACACATAAAGTGCTTGGTGCCATTCCGCCTTTTTTACTATGCTTGAAGAGAACGTAGGTGTAGTTGACTCACTGGTCTCTGCAGTGGTCAAGTGTACTCTTGGTTACTCGTTTATATTGAGATGACGAACTCCTCAGCTTGATTGATAAAGCTAGCCGAATTCCCTTATATCTCAGTTCGATACACTGAAAGACCTTACAGCCACGATGAAGCGGTAAACCATTTTAGTGATGTGGAAATAATGGACGGTTATCCTGATACCCACTATTGAGAATGTGACGATATCTAGAAAATGGTGGTATTCATCAGCTAGCAATGACTAATAGTGTTTGCAGGTGTGGGCCAACTATCGAAACGACAGCGCGTGTGAGAATGAGCAGAAGATGACCTTCGACATTGTCGGCAGTCTCACTGAAGCCGAGCGGGCAGCTATCTTTGAAGTTGAACCGGAGGATATTAGAGGTGAAGCATGAGTAAAACTAATCGTTTTATCGGCTTATCGTTATATAGTAGCATCCGATTCCACCTACGTTAATATCAATCTTTATTACTCTTTCTGTACCAAATTCACTCTCTTTCTTTCTATTAAGAAAGCAATATTGTTTGACGTAGCAATTCCCACGACCGATTTTCTTTTAACCTCGGCATTGATTGATAATTCGATGTTTTTCTTCAATAAGCAGACACGAGGTTGTTATTAGAGGACTTATTAGGATACAATAGCTGACGTTTCGGCGGCTTCGCCTTCTACAGAGCCTAGAAAAGTCAAATTGAGATGCGGTCTACTCAGCCAAATACTTTCATAACCCCAGCAGATAAACCTTAACAAATAAATTTGTATTCGCATAAGAAACAGCTTCATTTAAACACCTACCGTTTATTTCTTGTAAGTATTTCAGTTAGTTGATGGATAGCAGCCGCACAGAGTGATACATGGGCGATAACTGTGTCTGCGTCAGGTCATTGGATTAGCCTGAGGTATGGCGCCAGGTCACGCGTGATGACAAGACACTCCTCCTTGCGGTTCATTATTGAATTTTTGGCATTGATCCAAAACGCTTCAAGAGTTTTACGCGCTGATGTTTTCGATTCCTGTGTGACGGTAGTGACTCCCACTTGAAAATCTTCTCCGTTGTGTTCCTGCATCCTATGCGCGCCTAGTGGGGTGTTTTGTTTTACTTTAGATTTACCGACTGTGTTCTTTTATGCGGACGCAGAGCGGTCTACCCGTTTCACCAACGTATTCATCCTTTATTTCAAACGAAATAAGTACAGCTATAAAACGTAATCCTAGTAAATCCTATAATAACAACCTCGTGTCTGCTTATTGAAGAAAAACATCGAATTTACCATTGCCTGCCCTTTCCATTGTCATTTTCCATGTTCTGCTTCGAGCCGTCGGACTTCTGCAATTTCATTCACTGAACTATAAATCGTTTCCGCTTGTGAAGATTCTCCAAAATCACCGTTTATAAGTGGCCATTCAGAAGAAACTCGAAATCTTTCCGCTGTGCCTTGTTTATGGTCTCTCTGTAGCAAACCCTTCCCCTTACAACACCGGCTCACTTATGATTTGAATTCCAGATATGTGTTCTTTGACACGAAGACGATATGATTAGACAAAGTCCGAAAATATAACTCTTTATTTACTGCCTACTCTTCTTAATTGCATGGTATATTGCGAAATATAGCTTCAATGATGCTGAGATATTTGCAAAACTCCGGACCGCAGGTGTCTACGGTGGCGAACGAACGTGCTATTGCCCATTCCGGGAAACGCTTTCGCCGCCACACCATGCGGGTCTTTCGTTTCGGTTTCGCCTGTCTCTTAGCTGGTTCTATCGAACTCTGCCATCAGCAATCACCCATCGGCGGGATTGATCTAGGGAGCCCAAATCGGCAATAAACCTAGTTAAAATTAATCATTAAAGTTCGAATGTTTTGGAAAAAGAATGGTAAATGGGTAAAAATCAACAAAATTACAATTTCAGTTGACGACCAGTTTGATACTACTCCGCACTTCATCAAATTACTTTCTCCAGATGTCAAGAGAGGCTTCGACGCTATCTGGATGAATGTTGAACTTTCGACTCGTACGAAGGTAAGAACATGTTCGTCAAGAGGAAGAGAGGCGAACCAAAGCTGCCTGTCTTTTCTAACAATCACCTTTCTATTGATCTTATCGTTTTACATCCTTTATCCTGTGTAGTTTACAAAAACTTCACACAAAGAAATTTGCTAAGCTACATAGTTTTAATCTCATATCCAGTTGTCATAAAATTCGTTAACACGGTCACTTGCTAAGACACGGAAATCGATTGTTTTCACGTTGCCAAGCACTTTTTTTAAACCATTAGATGTTCCATAATTCTGAAATGGTTAAACTAGAGCGTTCATGAAATCGTAAAGCTTCGCTGTTTTCATGGTAGTTTGTTCTTGACGTGTAACGGCTGAGAACCACGAGGTGTGTTGCAAAGATCCGAGTACCGGTGAATTCTTCCTTGTAGAGCCTTCATTTCCCCGCATACGTCGAGTGATTTCCCAATACTGTGAAGAAGTCTGTCACTGCAGAGAAATTAAACTCTGTATAAGGTAGCATTACCTCGGCTCGTCGCACATTACCTGTCAGAATGCAACATTTATACTTAGTGGGAGACCAGCAAAACCGTGTTATTGTTCAACAAGGGTGAAATCCACGATATCAGCAACTATCGCTCAACCTGCTTGGTGTCTGTCGTCTGTAAACTTTTCACTCGAGTCATCCTAAATAGGATTGACAGAACACTGGACGAAAGACGACCATGTGAGCAAGCAGAGTTTCGAAAAGGATTTAGTACGATGGACCACATCCACACGGGTAACAAGGCTCATTGAAGTATCACGAGAGTGCAAAAGACCGCTCTGTCTCACTTTCATCGATTTAAGGAAGGCTCTTCTCTAAGCAGAGGAAGAAGCAGTCATTGAAGCTCTGGACAGCCAAATAGTTCTTGAACAGAATATAAAGGTTTCTCGTGAGCTGTACAAAAATTTCACAACCAAGATATCATCATTCTACAACGATATTAACATTGACGTCAAAAGAGGAGTTAGGCAAGGCGATATCACCTCGCTAAAATTATTTGCCGCCATCCTCCAGAACGTTGTGAAAAAATTGGGATGAGGCAACATTGGAGTGAAAATCGGTAGTTGGCAGTTACAGCGTCTTCATTTTGTTGATGACGTCGTTTTAACATCACAAAGCTAATGCCAAGCGGAACGAATGCTTGCCCATTTTAATAAGGACTGTGAAAAGGTTAGCCTTTGATTAAAGCTCACATAAACGATGTTTATGAGGAACAGATTGGTTTCGTATGCCCCATTCATGCTCAACGGGACGAATACCTCCGAATGCTCCAGTTACGCCTATCTAGATTGGGAAATCAACATTGTGAACGACTCAGCTCCGGAGTTGAGTACGAGAAAGAGAGCGACTTGGCGAGCCTTCAAGAACATTGAAGGTGTATTGAAGAAAACAAAGAGCACCTGATCCCATGCCCATCTTACGGGAACCACTGAAATGTGAAAGGAGCACCATATTCCGTTCGTGAGAATGTAGTCGTTCTCCACTGAATCGTGCTTTTAGGAGAGTTTCCAGTCATTCGGACAATTTCAATTCCATTTCGATCTTCTGTTCGGATTTACCCTATCCTGTACTCATTTTCGTCGGCCGTTTCCAATTCGTTGCGGATTACTTTCTCCAGCTGTTTCTTGAATGTGTCCAGTTCGCTGTCTTCAGCTTTATAGGTTGGTGAGTTGCATTTGATTTTGATAATACCTCCTCTGACACGGAATTTGGGGACAAAGAATGGCCAAGCTTGGTGATAGGATTTCGTATTAGGCGATGGATGGGAAATAGATGGGTGTACGATAAGGTCGAGGTTTCCGACATTTCGTAACGGAAATTCTCCTCCGCGATGACAAGTGTTCCGTCATCTAATTGGCATATGTCGGTCCTGCCGCTTTTCATCTCTTTTAGGGCGGTCGCGTGGAATTTTATGCTACCTGTAGCCTCAAGAAGAACATAGGGATTGGCGTCTGGAGAGACTGTTTAGCTTTATAGCTGCGGATCAAGAAGCCCTCTCCATGACGTGTCGTGGGTGTGCTCGTTTCGTCCGTTTCCAATGACGTCCCGTTCAACCCGAGATTTTATCAACACTCACCGGTAGTCTCACTCATAGCGTCGTAGACGGGAGTTCCCAGTGTTCGGAGTACTGATTTCGAAGTTTTGCTGATTAGCCATTGTGGTTCCCTGGAGTCTCGAGGTCACCCTTGCGGAAACCTCTCTTAGATCGTCATCACCACGGGCGTTGCCAGTCCTTGGAGATCAGAGCGAGATTTGGCACTTTGTAACGAATTTAATACCAAGAAAACAGCAATTTCTGGTAAGATTTTACCTCTAGCTGGGCTTCCAGATACAAAGGTCGGACTTTTTCTGAGCTTAGGAGACGCCGTTGTGGGAATAAATCTCTACATGTACGTCGCAGTACATCACCCAGAAACCACGTGCCAACCATACTTAAGGTGTTAACCTTTGGGAGAACGTTGTTTTACTCGAATACAAGGCAAAAATTTTATTCAGTTAATTTTCCTCAACTTTATGCCTTCGTAAACATTTTTATGTACCAGTCATATTTCCTCTGGGAGAAGTAGCCTTTCGTGGTCTGTGACTCATACTAATGAAAAAGACGACAAACTGAGTGACGTTGGCGGATAGAAGTTTGTTGTAAAATTTACCTAATTCTAGTACAAAAAGCTTACGGAGTACGCAGAAGAGAATTTCAACGAAGAACAGATGAAAGGCTTCAATGTCTGGATGTCTGACGTGAGATTTCAACTACATTTTATTTTAAAGTAGGGAACATACAACGGAACATTAATAATGCTATTTATGATTTTAATAATGTGTTGTCGCTATCATAAAGTTAGACTTTATTTATTATTTACAGATTCTTAAGGCCCGAAAGGAGTTGGATAAGAGAATTAGCAAGCTCTCATCAAAAGCTAAAGAGATATATGAAAAATTGATGAAGGTAAGAGTCAGACGATCAATTCACATTCTTGCTACATTGCACATGAGTTGTACGAATGGATTTTAAAGGTAATGGGCACGTAGATAAAATTTCACTCCTCGAACTGAACTAAACGCATTTTTGCTTGGCTATTGTTAGATTGAAAGGACCTCCATTGCTGCTTCTATTTCTGTGCACTTCATCCTTCTGTGCTTCCAGATACGTGGTGACGAGTCCAATATTCTGAGGTCAATCACACCGGAGGTTTCAAACGAGCTTCACGGCCTCATCTGAATATGTTTCTGCCAGAATAAAGGAATGGTTTATTCAAACGAATATTTGATAAATTGTAATGTATAGTTTTCACTGGGCATGATCGGATTTTTTGTTGTTTAGAGCGTCCGCCTAAGACACCCTTCTTGTAGTTTACAGTGCTGAGTGTTCGATGAAATTCCATTTGCTTGAGGGCCACGATTGTCAGTAGGAGCAAAATTATACATGTCATTGTGAGCGACGTCGCTGACGATTCATTGACTTTCGCCTAGTATACGACTTCAGTTAACTTACAGGGAAATACGGATGCTTCCTTTTCTTTGACAAACTGACACAGCGTTGCCATCTGTTATTTGTTCTACTTTAGCTGAAATTTTTATTGGTGCTTCCTTCGAACAGTAGGAATTTCTGCCGTGAAGTCAAAGGCATATCCTACATCGTAGGCTGCAAGAAAATGAGACATGTTTTCGGAATAGAGTGTTTGTAAAACTTCTGAAACATTAGAATGACAGAGGATCAGTGCTGTTCGAATGGTTTTACATTAGCAGTGGAAATAGGTAGTTAATCCGTTGAGAGGGTCAGACAGGTGACGATCGCTTCTTCGAAAACGATTGACCCCAATGCCGCAGTGCCGACATTTCCACTACCGCTTGTACATTGTCAATAAGGAGATCATAGGAAGTAGAGATCTTTCCCTAATCTTACTCTCATTTGTAAATGTGAAAGAAGCGTAACATTTCATTGAATGAGGCAAGAACAACAATGATCGTACAACCATCCGGCAGAGACCCCAAGCTAACATGTGTGTTAAACATCGAGAGAATTGAACCTAGGCAGGATTTTTACCCGACCAGAGTGCTCGCTAATGTTATTGTGTTAGTATACAACCTCGTTGAAAGTAAGCGAAAGCTCTAAGGCATTAACAGTTGTTCTAGCACTCAGGACACGGAAGGACCAAAACTCATCGCTAGTAGTGATCGATTAATCCTAATAGTTCACTATATTTTTGATGAGCAAACACGAACTGTTAGTTTATTCTCCATTCACGGAAAAGCTGCTATTTCGACGAATTTCGCCTTCTTCGAAGTCTGGAAAGGTCCAGCTGACTGCAATCTACCCAGTCAAATACTTCCATAAGCAAACAGAGAAAATACTGAACCAAGATTTTAATTTCATTAAAAACAAAACAGCTTCTTCTCATAATCACCGCTTTCTCTGGGTCTTCCACTCTTTATATGGAAGCGTTGTGCCTCTCATATTAACAAATCTTTTTTAAATACGGTGAGATCACACGCGGTTACGAGACATCCCTCTCTGCGGTTCATTTGTGTATTTCTGGAATTCATCCAAAATGCTTCGAGAGCTTTATACGCTGAACTTTTCGATTTCTTCTACGATAACAACTACTTTAAAAGCTTTCCCGCTCTGTCCCTCAGTCTTGTGCGCGGCTAGTGAAGTATTTGTTTTAATTTTAAGTCTACTGACTTTTATACGGACGCAGAGTGGTCTACCTGCTTCGCTAATGTATTCCTCACCTCACGCCTTACGAGTGATCAGATAAAATGCACCCGAATTCATTGAATCACCGTCTCTAGCATTAGATCAAATTATGCAATTTTGCTTTGTAGATAGACGGTCGTACAAGTGGTTGCGAAGTAGTAGGCGTATTAGAGTGCTTGGTGGTGTTTAAATCACTGTTACCGAGTTCTCTAGGCCATTCCTTCTTAAGCAGCATTTTATAGCCGCACTTATTTCTTGCGAAATGAAGTCCGGATAAACAGGACTTTCATAACGCTAGAATTGTTGTTTAGGGTACGGGTTTCCTCGAAACCTATCCCGAGAGCTACAGTTTCGTAGCCTTTGGGAATGGCTATTTGCCGTACCAATCTTAAACATTCTTTTTTCTGCTTTCTTCCGGTGGCCATATTGGTGGCTGTTCCAAATATGTTTCTTATAAACGGCTTTGCGTGTGACTGGTGAAAGCAGAAATTGTGTACCAGTATGCTTTCACTGCTTGGTTTTGGTACCAGCTGTTTTCTAACAGGCTAATTTAAACGGTCCAAAGCGAAAGCCTGACTTCTTTCGGTTTCTCTTGGATAAACATAATGTACTCTAATTGTTCGTTCAATAACTCAAAGCATTTGTCCATCCCTTCTTCTGCGAAGCAAGTGACAAAGCAATCTGTTGTCCTCTCTTTCACAGCAATCGCGAGGTAGTTATTCAGCACACCTTTACTTCCTTACAAATATAACACATCCAACACAACGGTAGCTGACGTTTCGGCAGTATCGCCTTCTTCAGAGCCTGAAAGGGTACACTAATGTGTAATTCATTAGGTCAAACTCTTCAACGACGCGAACAGAAAGATGAAAATCTGAGCAATAATTACGCGATCACCGACTTCTCGAAAACCCACAGGACTGTTTTCCACCAAGGAAGAACAGTCGCTTAGAGTCGCGTATGGTTGATTGCTGCACCACCCCACATCAAAAATTAGTTCTGAGATATGGGGCTAGATCACGCGTTATTTCAGGGCATTATTCCCTGCTATTCATTCTCGGATTTTTGGAATCTATCCAAAAAGCCCCGAGAAATTTGCGCGTTGGTGTTTTCTCCCATGCGATGATATTCTTTCGGCTTTCCTCGGGTGAACTTGATATACTCTGACTGTGCGTTTAACATTTCGAAGCATTTGTCCAATTCCTCTTGTTCTTCTCTTCTTCTTCTTGTACCCTCAAAAATCCGTGGAGCCTAGCAGCTGACGGTTTTGTCCAACGATCATCGCTGTGGCGCATTGTATTACAGGATAACTTGATTTTCGACATCTTGGTGTACGCTGGAGAGTCTGTAATTACTAATTGTTGACCTAGGTTGTACGTTTGGATTCCCGTCTAACTTTCACGATCTAAGATACTACTAGCATAATACGTAGCACATTCAACAATAAGTCTACGAATTATAATCTATACATTAACACCACAGTGTAGCTATACATTAACTTTCGAAGAGTTCCACAGTCAAAAAAACGAAAACTGATTCCCGCCGTTCCTTGTTATACAAAATCCAAGATCCAGATAAAGACAGCTGGAGCATCTGGAAAAATTCGCCATTTCAGACGTGGATAAGCATCAAAAGGGGTCCACTCTTCATGAAGGTTGTTTTGTGCAGGTTTTCAAGCAAAAATTCGTTTTGCATGTTTAGTACAGATAGCCCAACTTTTGTTTCGCTTAGCGAATGGTTCATGTGATAGAAGCGAATATTAGCAAAGCCAACTTACTACTGTTGTCAGTGATTGACGTGATAGTTATTAGTGAGTTCTAATCTTTTGACGGCGCTTTGAGAGTGGGTGTAAACAATTGTAGCGTGATGGTACCGCCTTAGTTATAGATAGACGATAAGGAGTAAAGCGGCTGACATTGGTTAATCCCTGAGAGATAATCCTTGCACTCCACTCAACACCACTGTAAAGGTGGTCGAATTTATATATGACCTATATAGTGAATTGCGGTAGCCTAACGATTTATCAAGTTTCTGCTGTTATCACCCCAGATAACTATGGTGCTAATTTGTCGACTCCAGAAACATGGAAGGCTCGATGGACCCAGGGCCTGGAATTGGACCAGCGACCGATTTAGTAAATATCGCGAAGTATCTCTGACCACTGCGTTATATGCTCTTATGTTTATCAACACACTTTCGTTGCTTCACCTGTGTTACCTGTGGTCCCGTTGATCATCGAGTGACTCGAGCGGGCGCCAGTAAATCTTCCATTTTTCCCTGTCGCGTGCAAGAGTAGCTCAGCGGGTTCTGCTCGCGCTAGGAACCCGTTGTTCATTATATCTTTCTTCCAGACCTTTCGTGAAGAACTCTGACCATTGGGTCGTTGGTCTTCTTGTAGCACGTTTGACATCCCGAGGAATCCAGTCACTAACGTTTCTTGTCCATCGGTTGTCATTCATGCGCATTACTTGTCTGGCCCACCTTCGACTGTTTCGCGTACAGAGCGGTATCTTTGATCTGTGTTCGCTGACGCAAGTCGGAGCTTCGGATCCCATCCCTTAGTTATGTGAAACGGGATACTCCTAGCATCGTTCTTTCAACTGCGCGTTCGATTAAGCTGAGTGATCTTTCATCCTACTTACGCAGCCACCAGGTTTCTGACGCATACGTTAGGCCAGGAAGGACCATTGAGTCGGAAAGGTGGGCACGGAGTCTAGTGTTCTGTGTTCTCTTCACTAGATCCTCGATGCTCCTGAAAGCTCCCCAAGCGGCTCATTTCCTTCCGCTCAGCTCTGGAGCTAGGCCGTTCATTATATTGATTTTCCGACCTAGATAGACATAACTGGAGCGCTCGGAGATGTTCGTTCCGTTGAGCGTGAATGGGGCATGCCAAACCAATCCGTTCTTCATGTACATCGTTTTTGTGTGTAACGGCAAACTATCGATTTTCACTCCCATATCATCCCATTGCAATGTTCGCATGACGTTTTAGAGAGTAGTGGTAGATAATTTTGGCGAGATGGTATCGTCTTGGCTAACCTCTCTTTCGACGTTAATGTCAATATAGTTGTAGAATGGTGATACCTCAGTTGTGAAATTTTTGTACAGCTCACGAAGAATCTTTATGTACTGAGTAGGGACTCCTTGACTATCAAGAGCTTCCAAGACTGCTTCTATCTCAACTGAACCAAAGGCCTTCTGTAAATCGGTTGAAGGGAGGCAGAGTGGTCTTCTGTACTCTCGCGATACTTCAGTAAGTCCTGTTATCGTGTGCATGTGGTCCACCGTACTAAATCGTTTTCGAAACCCCTGCTTGCTCACGTGGCTGTCCTTTGTCCAGTGTTCTGACAATCCTGTTTAGGATGACTCGAGTGAAAAGTTTGTAGACGACAGACAGCAAGCAGATTGGGCGATAGCTGCCGATAACGTGTAGGTCACCTTCCTTCAACAATAACACGGTCTTGTTGGTCTTCCACTGAGTAGGGACCTTGCATTCAGACCGGTAACGTGTAAGGTGCCGAGCCAGTGTGTTTATGAGGACTGGCGGAAGGTTCTTCAGGTGTTCTGATCTTATCGTCTCCTTACCTGGCACTGTTCGATTTTTCACCGACGAAGTGGCACGTCGGATTTTGGAAGGGAGAACTGGAAGAGAACATATCCATCCTCCTTTATTTCATATGACGGAAGGTGGACGTGGGTAGTTATGAGATCTAAGTAGTATTCGTGAATCGTTTTCTCCATTGTCTTCCTGGACGCTTTAACTGTTCCGCCTGGACGTCGGAGTGCAATCATTTTGGTCATGGAATTGGCGAAGCTTCCGTGTGCTTTATAAATGCCTTCCCGAGGCTCTTCAGCTTCGACAATTACTGGTGATCTCATTTTATCGCCTGTCTGCTTTGTTTTGCAAGTTCGGACGTCAGTTCACGGTTGCCTGGAGCTCGTGCGATTCCCCGCTGGCGTATCAGCTCGAGTGTTTCTGGAGACAGACGTCTCTTGGTGGCTTTCGAACTCTCAGCTTTCATAGCGCTAATGTGAAGATGTTAAATTAGCCAATCGTATTCTTCATCGACGTCTTCGGTGTTATCGACAACGGCATTTTCCCAACAGCCGACTAGTGAATTGAATAAGTCCCAGTTTTTGGTGGTTCAGGGACTTTGGTTTTTGAATTCAGTGGCTTTTTCTCCTTTCGGCGAGCAATGGGATCTTGCACGAAGGAGGTGATGGTCTGATCCCATGTAAAGTGTTAGGACAACAGCGACATCGGTTAGACGAAAGCTTCAATAGAAGAATGATTTTGTCTACTTCGTTATGACACCCTCTAATGGGAGGCTCCCAAGTCCAGTGTTAAGAGTGGGGCTACTGGAGCTGCGAGTTACCATGAGTGGTCTTGGCCGTAGTGATAAACTCAGACAATCACTCATCCTACTCGTTCAATTCTAATCCGCGGTCCCAATGTGGCGTTGAAATCTTCAATGATGACCTTGAAGAATGCGTGGTCTTCTCTGTAGAACTTCTTCAAGTCCATATTGAACGCTTCGACTTCTTCTTCGTCATAGTTTGATGCCGGCGCGTAAAGGACGAAGATTCTCAAAGCCGGAATTGATCCACATCTTTTTAATTATAAACGTCCGATTCGGGTTGTTGGTTGTTCGAATGAATTAATGTTCATGGACAAATTCGTGTTGACGGGAACGCCGACGACGCCAAATCCTCTACTATTGTATGTTTCGAGGAACAGTTCTTCTTCGGTGCCATAGACGGCGTTGGGCTGGCGTCTTCTCGTCTCGGCCAGGCCGATAACGTCGTACCTTATCCTTCTTCCTTGCATGAGCAAGTCTTCTATCGAGGGCTCGGATGCAAGTGTACGTGCATTGTAGGTACAGATCGTCACCATAGTTCTTTGAAATCCAGGCAGCTTCCATTGGCTCTGAGATTTTAGCAGACTCTTAGTACTTGTCCTAACCAACGCTTCGAAATTGGGGGCTCTTTCGGGGTCAGGGAAATGAGGCTCGTTTTTTTTTNGAAATGAGGCTCGTTTTTTTTTACTGTGTTCAGCATTTTTGATACCCACGTATAGCTTGCTGGGCTCTGAACGTGGGGTCTGGGTATACTCACGGGTAGCTTGCCAGGCTCTCCCATAGTGGACATGGAGCTTATTTGTTGGAGGCGACTCCTAACCGCCTCCCCTATACTTCCCAGTCACTTGATTGCAGGCTTTTGGAGGAATTCACTCGTAGAGTACAATCCGCATAAGCGAGAACGCACCCACACACGCATGCATGAATACGCCTACCAATTGCAGAAAGTATGTGCCAAATCTGCGCAGCAGAAATAAGTAGTCCATCCCCTGCATACACCTGCGTCTCAGGGAAGTAAAATTCGATTTTGGTCCGCGATTAACCCCCCTATCCACCACGTGGGGACGCGCCACGTTGTTTCCCCTCCATCTGGAATGAGATCCCTTCACGAGGGAAACCCATAGATTACGCATTATAAAAGTGATTAAATGCGAGATGATTTGCCGGAATCTACTGATCCATCAACTTTCTTCCGGCCGAGGGGCGCACTTGAACAAATACTACTGACTACGAATTAGTCTAGCAACTATGTGGATCGCACACCACCTCTAATCATTACGCTACATTCACCCATCTCAGGACCACTCTGCGAGGTAAATCATGTCCTACCAGCATTTAGTGTGCTACTACGAATGGAAGATCACGACGGCTAGACTAAAACATCCATTTCCTAATGTGAATAAGGCTTCCAAACTCTAGGGCGCATTCAGTTGCTAGTGTGAACTACCGAAAACAATCTTCCGCAAATCTGGAATCATCTATCAGGTAGGAACACCCGTAAAACAACATTCCAATCAACTAAAAAAAGATAAAAAGAATAAATTTCTCAGCGTTGATCAATCTCTGAGGGATGCGCCATCCATTCGGCTTTATTAAGCATCATTGGAGGATATTGAATGCATATCTGACCTTTACATAATGACTTGCGGTGGCCAACCGATATATCGAGCCAGTGCTTCTATCCTCCCAGACAAGTTTGGTACCAACTTGGTAACTCCGGAAGGGTGGAATGCTTGATGGACCGTGGGTGAAGGGATCGATTCTACGTGTCCGTTGCAGTGGCGTCTCCAACCACTGCGCCATACGCGCCTTTCAATCAACCAAAAGATCCAAAAAGTCGCTGAACTCGCCTGTTTCCTCCTATACCTATTTTTAAGCCACAAAAAATGTCGAGCTACGAAAAATCACGTCAAAAGTTGTTTGTTCCTCTAATCCCAACATGTGGTTCTTTAGATCGGAAACATTTGGCATTCTTCACTGCCGTGCTCCCTTTAAAAAAATAGATATAATTTCTGAAGTTCTGCTTGATTCACACAACATCATCTACACATCACTTACAGCCCGTCCGTACAAACGCCGTTATATCCATGAGGAAATCCTTACCATCCTCACACTTTATGTGCTGCAACAGCTCTTTCCTGTTTCAAATCAGTTAGTTCTACAAAAATATTGTGCAAAATTTCGCATTTCCATACCTTGGGCAGGTGTACTTGAACTTCGACCCATCCTTTGCTGTTCCTCCAACCCAGGAACTGTTTTCTGTGCTGTACATCCAAAAAAGATCGATGGAGGGCCTTCCGCCACCAAGTGGTTGAAGCGAAAACTCGTATGAATCGTTCACCTGAAAGGCGTTGGTGATTATTTGTCTCTACATATGAAATGCTTGAACAAAATTTTGTGCAGGCGCACCCGTCCAAGTAGTCTGGTGAGGCGAAATTTTGTTTTGTTGCTTTGTAGATGTGTGAGAAGACTTGGATTGTGTTCCTCAATCAGAGCAGCAAAGTCGACATCCTTTGTATGTGGAATAATGTCACATTCCCGATACCAACCTTAACAGAAGATCTAAAACTTAGGTAAAGAAGGACAATTTTACGGACCATATCTGTTTAAGAAACGCAAACCAGCTTTAAGACGAAAGGATGCGAACAAATATTGTTTTCCGACTTTTCATTTAACTACTAAGTGCTTATAAATAAAGCTTTCCTATATTTAAAGTTTAGTGGCATCGTCTTTCATTATACTAGGCGATTGGTTCTCATAAACGAGTAAATTGCTAAGTCATTTGAAAGCTGTAGATATAAAGGAAAAAGTACAAAATAATCCAAGCGAGCAAATTTTGAACGACTTCCCATTAACCAAATATTTACTGTGACCTCACGAGCTGTTCAAATTGAACCGACACGAGATTGTGGGTGTGTCTTTATCAGGTTCTCCTGACATTAGCACCAATTTTAGCCCACATATTTAAAGCGACATTAAGAAGTATTAGCATCTAGACTCTTCCGTCAACAGGAAACAAGTCTATTTGCTCTGGTTTCTGAAAACCCTGTAGTTGAGAAGGCGATAAAGTCGTTAAAAGCAATTTGGGAACTGGATACTTTTCTGATGCTCTCATTGAACGGAAAGTCATAGAGATTCTCAAAGAAATGGTATCTGGCTGGCGAGAGGTCTGGCGAGTATGAATGTTTTCGTAGCCAAGATCGTACAACTTCTGCATAGGCGATACTGTGCCATGTGGTCGCGCGTTTTTGTGAAAAAACATTGGTTCCTTCCTATTGACCGATGCTATGCGCAGCCGTTAAAATTCCTACTGCATTTTGTCCATTTGGTAAATGTACTTTTCCACTGCAATAGTTTCATCCGAGTTCAGGAAGCTGCAATGGATCTCCACCTTTTGGTGCAATTTCAGCTTTAGGAAATGTTCCGGAGCTTCATCGCGATCATCAAACCACTGAGGCAATCGTCGTCGACAGTCACACATGATCTGCTTCTTGTCGCAGTTTGCAATGCGGTCCAGAAACGGGTCGTTTTCATTACGCAGAGGAAACGTCGACGATTTTATTGGTTCTTATTCAATTGCTGCAGCAACCTATTTGTCCAGCTTCTTCGACGTCCCAATTACCTCTAAATGCTTCGAAAGAGCTGAGACGCTAAAATGAATTTTTTGCAGTCCTTATTTCTTTCCTTCTTAGTTCTTGGAATTTCAATCGTATTTCCTTCTGCTAAACTCTTTAAAACATCGTCGTAATAAGGGAAAGGCAACCGCGACCACCCTCAACTACAATGTGAGAATAGCCGCGACGAAAACAAAGGTCGCTTCTGGTCCGCGATTAACCCCCTATCCGCCACCTGGGGATGCGTCACGTAGCCTCGCGACTAACTGGTTCGAGATGCCTCTTATGAGGGAGATCCGTACGGCTTTCGTTGCTTAGTGACAAGAATCTAGCTGCAATGTTCCTATGTGAAAATGCGAAAGATGCTTATGCTGTGAGGACGCCGTTCTTTGCCAAAATATTGTGTCTACGGAGCCGAAGGCGTACTTCAAGTATATAGGAAAGAGAAATGGCGCCTTCAACTCGCGAAATGTACCGACAAGTTTTGTCATTCAGTGGGTCCTACCTGTACTACGTAACCATTCTCGAAACTTTACCTACTCAAGTAATTTCCGGTCCAGTGCAGAACATCGAGAAATGGTGATAATGACTAGGCGAAGCCTCCAATTTATTATCACATGGTCTAATTCGATGCAGTGTTCACAAACAAAAGCAATACTACCGGGTCCAACGCTGAGGAAAACCGTTCTCGAATCCTATGTTACCACAAGTGGCCTTGGTTATAATGTTGGGCTCCGAATGCCTCCCATCGCATTCATTCCATGCTATTCCGTGACTTCCTATGAGAAGCTGGCCAAACATTCCCCTGCGCACAATCTTGGTGCTGTAGTTGAATATCCACCCGTACTCACATCATTTAATGACTCGAGAAACAGTTATATTCTTCATAACTCTAAAGACCAACTTTCTATAAACCTGGGCATAGATAGTTGATATATTTATTTATAAGATCTTACAAACTATAAAAATATAATAATATATAATAATATAAATATGTATAATATAATATAAACTGTCCAGAGTCCCACTCGTAACATCACCGCTCTGAGGAAGGCGAAATCGCCGAAACATCAGCCATCGATCAACAAGAAGAACAGCAACAACAGCAACAGCGACAAGCACAACGAAGACCTACGCCAACCTCGCATCAGATAAAGAAGATCAGTTCATTGAATCATATAAATAAATGTACCAGTTATACTCTTTGCTTCATAGATTACCTTTAAAGGATAATGTGTTCTTATCTTGGTCATTATAGTAACCTCACAACTCATGCTCATAGTTTGAATTTTGAGGTCACCAAAATTTAGGATTCCGTTGCTAGTAAAGGTGCACCCTAACTGCAGATTATAATCATTGCACTGCAACACGTTAGTGCTTTAGAAAGGCCCTAGCATTTGGTCGGCACTCAAGGGCCATGCTGTCTGGCACTACTGCACAATAAACTTTGTTGGGGTCGAGAAAAATGGAGGCGTTTTAATTTTCTTATTTCTCCACGATGTGCGCTGACGAACGGCTTTCAGGGCTCTATGGTGAGAATGCAGCGCACTATAGGGGAGCCTTCCTGCTTTTTTTCAGAGTAGATGTTGTGTTGAAGCCAACAACATTCCTCGAAAACAAGATAATACAGAAATTACGATATCAGAAAAAAAAATATTGCGGTACTCTAATAACACGTCTTCCCACGTCGTGCAAGACATAGTGCTTCTTCCATTCGTTTCGTTCTCTTGCGACGTGTTGTATTCGTTTGTGGTTTGGCCAAAGGTTGAGAATCTGAAAATTGACCTAAGTTGTGAATGTAATTGGTTTTCGCATGTAATGAACAGTCGCCGCTTTTCTTGAGGATCTCGTAGTGGTTTTGATTCTCTCAGGATCCCCTTTAATGTCCTTCCCATCCATCCGTGGTCTTCCGTTTCCATTACACGACCGAGCCACTGATGCCTTTTTCTCTAGACATATTCCAATGGACCTCCAAGACAAGATGCCCGCCACAACTCTTAAGCAGGAAAAGTGGCTTAACTTTATTGCACTGCTTCAGCTCCTGAAGTTATCGAGATAGGATCGAGGTACTAAGGCAGTCTGCTGTGTCGCACAGAACTGGATTGTTTGAGGCCGGAAGACGACCCGCGGTCATCGTTGTTCTAACTATGTTCATGTCTTCAGTTGGTAGCTATATTCAATTGATGTCTTAGTTGCACGTATTAGGAAATCTTCTCAATCGATGATTAATTCATGGTATTCTGTGCTCCTTCACATCGAGCGTTCTTCATAAATTGTAGTTCCTCCTTGCTCTTTATCCTTAGTCCTTCCTCTTTTCCTGATTAGCTGAGCTCAGCAAGCATTGTCCTTGCTTCCTTAATTCTATTCGTAAATATTAGAATGTGGTGAGTAAAGCGAATATTAGAAATCAATCACCCTTCAGTACGTATCTCTTCCTTACCCTATTTGAGTAATACCGTGTGGCACTTCTGTACCACAATAAACAGCATTGGGTATATTGTTTCAAACTGCTGCATTTTTTTGAACACCTGGAATATTGAATGGCCAGTGAAAAGCTGTATCTTTGATGTGCAATTAGCCTTGCAGTAACCAGGAATTCTTGAAAAGAACCCATAACTTTCTTGGACTAAGACGGAGAAGACAGTTGCAATCACTAGACTCTTGGATTTGTTTGGTGTAGTCAACGAACTTTAAGAGAAGCGGTAGTTGTTATTTACGGCAGTGCATCATGCCTCTCCAGATTAGCCAAATGTGACGCACGCATCTAGATCTTCTGCAAAAGCCCAGCTTGCTCTATATATTGCGTTTCAAAAGGTTATTTTTAATGAGCGTTTGGATAATTTTGGTAACCTGCTACAACAGAGTAGACTCAAAAGACTTGTCGGTGTTTTGGACAGCAAATGATAGTACTTTTAGTGGAGGTGGTCATGTTTGACACAGGCATTGTGGTTCGAGATTTATATAAAATACTCTCCAGCAGAACACTTGTAGCGCATTGGTTAGAGGTGAACTGCGGTAAATATGTCACTTTTGGCTCAATGTCGCTCCCCGGTTTCACCAAACCCTCCATTCCTCCGGGGTCGAAAAATTGGTACCAGACTTGTATGGGACGACAGCACCATTAACTTGATACATCCGTAAACCACCGCAAGTCATTGCATAGACCAGGTAAGCATTCGCTGATTTCTAGAAACCCTTGATGAAGCCGAATGCATGACGCATCGCTTAGGGATAGATCAATGCCTAAAGCTCTTTCGGTTTTAACTTACAACTTGGCGGATCTTGCTTGTAGAGGGATCCTATTCCGATTAGTCCAGAGGCAACTTAGCGTGTTCTCAGGTAACCGATAGAGTGTTGAATGCAGACCAAAAGCGAAGTTTGCTTCTCTGAGACGCAGGTCATTCCAAGGAATGAACTCCCTATTTCTGTTGCGGTAATTTTGCACATACCTTCTGTGTTTACGACATATTCGTGCATGCGTGCTTGGGTATGCTTCAGTCTACGTGGATTGTATTCTATGAGTCAATTTGCCCAGAAGCCTGCAATGAAATAAAAGTATATGGAGGCGATTAAGAGTCGTCTCCAGCAAATAGCCAACCTTATCAACTCTGGCAGAACTTGGCAAGCTACCCGATACCTCCTGTTCTCACGTCTCAGCAAGCTATAAGTGGACGTCAAACGCTAAACAGTAAGATAAGTGGGCCTCATACCTCCGACCCGAAAAGAGCAGATGATACGGCAGCATTGGCTTGTATCGGGGAGGCTGCCAAAATCTTAGAGCCATTCAAGGTAGTTATGTTACCTACAATGCACGCGGAGTCGATGTTTTGGTCAAAACGAGTTTAGTCATGACCTTCGATGCATTCGAACAACTGACAACCAGAGTCGGGGGCTTACGACTGAAGAGATATGGATCGATAATGGCTTTTACAATCTTCGTCATTCAGGTGCCTATATCAAGTTATGAAGAAGACAAAGTCGAAGGTTTCTATATGGATTTAGAGGAGTGCTACAAAGAAGACCATAGATTCTTTAAGGTCGTCATTGAAACTTTTAGCGCTAAGAGTGGACCGAGAAATACGTCTGAAGAGCGTCACATTGGGACACCATTTAGAATGAAAGTAGTAAGGTGAGCAGCTGTTTGAGTTAATCATGACGGCCAACAGCATTCATAGTAATTCGTAATTCCACTCTCAATGCTGGACGTAAAGGTTTTCCAATGGACAGCACCAAAAGGAAATCGACCACGTCATAGTAAATCGAAAAGTTTGCTCAACCGAGCTTGCCGTTGCCCCGAAGTTGTAGGCAGGAACAAACTATCGCTTCCTAAGTGCACGATTTCGTTTCTCGCGGATACGTATCATCGCATCGTGAGAATACAACTGACAGCTTTAACTTATTATTTTCTTTCTACTTCTGTTCAGCAAACACTAAAACTTATTATTTTCTGCCTACTCTTTTTAATAGCAGGGTATATTGCGAAATATAAAAAATATAACTTCAATGACGCCGAGATATTTGCAAAACTCCGGACCGCAGGTCTCTGCGGTGGAGAACGAACGCGTTACCCTTTCCGGGAGCTTACGCGTTCACCACGACACTATGCGGGTCCTTTGTTTCTCCTATCTCTCAGCTAGTTTTCTATCAATCAGTGCCACCAGCAATTACCCATCAACAGGTTTGATCTCGGGAGTCCAAATCGGCAATGAACCCAATTAAGCTGAGGTTGAAGTTGAAGTCACAAACAACTGAGATGGTGCTGAAATGATGCCGGAGCTCTGCAAATATCTCAGCATCATCTCAGTTGTATTTCAAATGATACCATGCCGTGAAAAATCATAGTAGGCAATGAATAAAAAGGTTCAGCTTTTGACTCAGTTGAGATAGAAGCAGTCATGGACCTTGAGAGCCAGTGTGTGCCCACTCAGT
The DNA here is from genome assembly GCA_900624975.1 of Angiostrongylus costaricensis. Lineage (NCBI taxonomy): Eukaryota > Metazoa > Nematoda > Chromadorea > Rhabditida > Metastrongylidae > Angiostrongylus > Angiostrongylus costaricensis. Next base: position 45,682 of record UYYA01004491.1, read on the forward strand.
ATATAAAGATTCTTTGTAGGCATATAAAAAGGCGACGCCATATCGCGAAAATTATTTGCTGCTATCCTTGAGAACATTATGAGAACATTGAAATGGAACCACGTGGGAGTGAAAATCGATGACCCGCAATGACACCAACTTCGCTTTGCCCATGACATCGTTCATCAAACATTAGCTAAGCGAAATGAATGCGTGCCGATTTTGATAAAGCGTGTGCAAGGATTGGTCTTCGACTAAACCTCACGCAAACCATGCACATGAAGAAAAGCTACGTATGTCCCATTAGCGCCCAACAGAATATCTTGGTATTTTCCAGCTACGTCTATGTAGGTTGAGAAATCAATGTGATGAACGACTTAGCACCAGAGTTGAGCAGAATAAAACGAGCGGCTTGAGGAGCTTTCAAGAGCGTCGGGATTGTCATGAGAAGAAGGAAAAACACACGACTCCGTGTTTAGCTTTCCGAATTCACAATTCTTTCCACCTTAACATATGCGTCAGAAACGTTGGTCGCCGTATGCAGGATGGAAAATCACTAAGCGTTATACTATGAGCAGTCAAAAAGACAATGCTAGTAGTATTTTGTATCATGCAAGTGAGAGAGGTGATCCGACACTGCTACGTACGCCAACTATCAAAATCAAAACTCCCATTTTTTGCGCTAAACTTTCAAGGATGAGATGGGCTGGCCACGTATGTGTATGAAGGACGTGGAATGGAAAACAGCCTTCAGTGACTAAATTCCTTAAAAAGTCAAACGTACTGCCCGGAGACCACATAAACTGCCCCATGGCCAGAGTTTTCACAGAAAGTCTGAGGTAAAAAGGTATAATGCTAAACGAGCGCCTAGATCGAGTAGAACTCACTGAGCTGCTCTTGCATGCGTTAGGGAGAAGTGAAAGATTTACTGGCGCTCGCTTGAGTCACTCGTCGACCAACGGGTCGACAGGTGATACAGTTCACCCTCTAACTATTGATTCCTTTTTACAGTGCGAAATATTAACTCGTCTATCTTCATCTAACAGAGCAGAAAACGGAATCTTGTCCATCTGACAATCTCCATCACATTTTTTAAAGGGTTTTTCTGTGCTGGTTATTTTTAAAACCTTCTCCTTAAAGCATCGACCATTCTGTGTTCCCTTTCTAGAACTGGTGTTAATAACCAGTTACTTGGAAGTGTTCCGCATTAGAATCTATATTTTTACTGGAGTGACGCAAGCTTATTATTAGTGTTAAGTAAGATTTCGCCGTTCTGGAACCAACGAGTTCTTGGCATTCCTAGCAGCAGCTTGCTGCTATTTCTTCTCAGATTATCGGTGCAGTGAATAAGAAATCATAGGTGAGTCAGAGTTTTGTAGAGAATCCACCCAATTTCTTTAGCATTAGCTGTGAAACACGTCGTTCAGTATCGTCGTGCGAGATAACCGGACCTTTCGTGTTTGCCACTACATACGATGCCGTTCCTTTAGGTTTCATCGACTTCGTGACACCGCTCTGTTTTGATTGTTTAAGCAAGGTTGATGATTTTGCGTTGTCAACGCTACATCGAAGGGGCGGATAGCACAGTGGTAGTGATGTCCGTCATAACGAACATGGTCTTAGTTTAATTACGCCCCGGAGTCGTAAAGTTGTTACCGGACTTGTCTACGAAAAAACCACTCTTTGCACTCCGACTGGGAACGTTCCAGCTCGGCTATCTCAGGACGTCAGCATCCTGCTTGCTTGGATTTTTCTGCTAAAAACATGAACGTTATGATAACTACCTCTTACTCCAAATTAGGCTACAAAGTAGGAAAAATCCCACATAGTATACTGCCACTATAGAAGAATAGTCAGTAAGTAAAAGTTAAGATAAGGATGTTGCTTATAAGTTCTATCCCAGTTGAAGTATATAACTGAGAGTCGTCAGCTGTAGTACAAGGTTCACCTCTCTTCTGAAGTTACCATAGGATCAAGAAATATCTTTGACTTCGTGGTGAAGAAAGCCCGCAACGAACTTCGTGAAGACGATCATGCTACAGTTCCCTTAATTTAAACGGCACACATTTACTCAGTTTTTTTCATTTGGCATTCAAATGGCGAACACTTTTTGAATTGTGAATGCTAACCTAGAACGAAAACCCAGTTCATGAAGAAACCATAGTGCAAAAGTGCACAAATCAAACTGGATAGTTCTCCGATTGTAGCGACCACCTCGTATGTGTACCTTTGACGTTCAATGGACATGAAGAGCGTGTCATGATAGAATTAGACAGTAGAATGTGAAAAGCATGGGGTTGCAATCGGGCTTCTCAAAGAAGCCACGTGCCAAATAACGGACCCAAAACTCTGCACTCACTTTTCGTCTCAACAGTCCCTCCACCGTTTTGTTATTCAGCAGGGACGTCGCTGATAACTTAATTGTGTCTAGAATTCTGCGTAATATTCACACAGTGCTTGAATAAAGTTTTCCGAAATCTGGCTGGAACTCACAACATTTAGTGTTAATGCGCGGCTCAGATTTTCGAGATTTTCTCATTTTTAGAACCCAGGAGCATATATATCGATAGCAAAAGACAGGTGTATGAATCATATAACAAAAAGGACAGGTGAAAGATAGCGGAAAAGAACAGTGGAATAGACTCCAAGGAAATGCAAGCTTCCTTTTGGAAAACCAAGCAAACCATTAGCGGACATGCTTGTGGAGGCGCCAAGCAACCGCACTGGCAGATGGGAGAGATTTCAGCACCACGGAGAGGCCCGTACTACCACTGAAGACAAGTCATTCAAGTATCTAAGTGTCCAGACAAGCAGATTAAATTTCAATCTGCAGTTAACCGCTTATTTGGAGAATACAGGAGCAAAGAAAGGTGAAACAAAAATCCCGCATGGTGTGGAAGTGAATGCGTTAGTCCCCAAAAAGTGTAATAGCGTATTTAATCCCCACTGGAGGAACCTACGGTCCGGAGTCTTGTAAATATCATCAATGCAATCATTGTGGTTATATTTCACATAATACCCTGCCATGAAAAAAGAATGGGAAATAAATATGATTTCATTGTGATATACATTGCAGCTTCAGCTTAACTGGGTTCAGTTTGGCGGGTGATTCCTGGTAGCACCTATAAAACAAGGGTGAGAGAAAGGCGAAACGGGGAACCGACTACGTGTGGGTAATAACGGGTTTGATCCCCATCGCAGATAGCTGCCGTCCGGAATTTTGCAAACATTTCAGCATCATTGCGGTTATAGAAGAAATAGTTAGGGGAGTGAGAGCTCCAAGAGCTTTGCATTTGTGGAGATTTTGAACACATTATGTGTTCGGAGAAGGATAGATGTTACAGTATCTAGCTAATAGCGAAAACTTCAAATATAACGAGGAAAAAACAGGAACAGTGGCTTACCCAACAATTAAATCCGACTAAAATTATTGTAGATGAATAGAAAAAAAAGAGAATTGTGCTGCTTTGTTCCATAAATCTCTCTTCGAAAACTTGGATTTTATAGAACTGCAAACGAAAAATTGTTGTTTCACAAAGATGCTGAGATGTGAGCAAGACTCAGAACCGCAAGTGCATTTTCAACCCTCGACCACCCTTTCCGGGGACTCATGTGCCACCCATTAAACTGCCGAGGCCCTTACCTTGCGTTCTTCCCCACCAATTTTTTTACCCTAACGGAGCTGTTATCTATCACCCATCAATTTTAATGATCTGGGGGGCACAAATGAGCAACAAACCTAGTCAAGCTTACGTAGCTGTTGAAATCATAAGCGGGCGCCAGTAATTCATCCATTTTTCCGTGCAAAAGTAGCTACTCGCTCCAGAGACCTGTTGAGGAATACATCTTTCTTCTAGGGTTTTCGTGAAGAACTATAACCATCCGTTCAGTAGTCTTCCTCCAGTATGTTTGAAATTCCGAGAAATCCAGTCACTAACGGCTCCTGTCCATCGCTTGTCGTTCACACGCATTACGTGTTCAGCCCACCTTAAGTAACGATGGTGCAATTGCCGATCACCGATCTTCACTCCCACGTTGTTCCATCTCAGTGTTCTCTCGATGTTCTCGAGGACGGCGGTAAATAATTTTAGCGAGATGGTATCGTCTTGCGTAACCCCTTTGTTGACGTCAATGTTAATAGGTTGCAGAATAGTGTTACTTTGGCCGTGAAATTTCTATATAAGTCACGGACATTCTTTATAGACAGAAAAGGGACACTTTGGCTTTCCAGAGATTCCATAGCTACTTCATTCTCAACTAAGTCGAACGCTTTTTTTCAAATCGATGAAAGTGAGACAGAGCAGTCTCTTGTACTATTGCGATATTTCATTGAGTCTTGTTATCGTGTGAATGTGATCCATCGCACTAATTCCTTTTCGAAACCCTGCTTGCTCACATGGCTCTCCTTCGTCCAGTATTGTTCCAGTCTTGCTTAGGAAGATTTGAGTAAGAAGTCTGTAGGCGACAGAGGGCAAGAAGTCATTGCTGTAGTTGCCGATATCGTCGAGGGTCACACTTCCTGAGCAATAAACGGTCTTGCTGGCCTTCCATAAACTACGAACTCTCCATTCAGACAGGTAACTTGTGAAGCGCTGAGCCATTGTATTTATCAGGACTTGCCGAAGGTGCTTCTGGAGTTCAGATCTTAGACTCTCCAGACCAGGTGCTCTTCGATTCCTCACCGACGAAATGCATGTCGGATTTCCGAAGGGAGAAGCAGTACGACGATGTATCTTCTTTATTTCATATGAATGCAGAAAGACATGGGTATTGGAGAAATCTGAGTAGTAACCTTGAATGATTTTCTCCATCTCCTTTCTGGACGCTGTACCTGTTCCGTCAGTGCCTGGGTGTTCAGTCAACCTTGCTTTGTAATTGGCAAAGCTTAGATGGGCTTTGCCAATGCTCTTCTCAACCTTTGCGGCTTCGACTGTAACTGCTGCTTTTCTCTTTTTAAGATCTTCGTTTATCAGCTGTCCGTGTTGTCTTGCATGTTGGGACGTGAATTCGGGGTTGCATGCAGCACGCGCGATTCCACGCTGGCGTATCAACTCCAGTGTTTCTAGTGATAAACGTCTCTTGGCAACTCTCGAACTCTCGGCTTTCATAGCGCTAACGTTGAATGAGCCGATCGTGCTCCTTGTCAATGTAACAACAACGGCATCTTCCCAACAGCCGACTAATGAGCTGAATAAATCTCAGTTCATGGCGGTTTTGTGATCTTTTCCTAAATTTAGCGGCTTTTCTGGTTTTGGTGAAATGGGGAATTTTGCACGAAGAAGGCGATAGTGTGAGCTCTTGCAGAATTTTGGCGCAATCAGTCACATCGGTCGGGCAAGATCTTCGATTTGATTTGGTCTATTTCGTTATGGTACCCCCTACTGAAAAGTACGTGTAGCGCAATGATGAGACGTGTGCCGCAATTCGCATGGGTTCGATCCCGCACCTCGGACTCACCAAGCCTTCAATCCCTTCTGCATCAGAAAATTGGCACCCAAACCTGTCATGGAGGACGGCAACACCGGGTGGATACATAGACTCCGCCATTCACTGTATAAGTTACATATGTATTCAATCACTTCTAACGATGCTCAATGGTGTCGAACGCATGGTGCATTCCTCAGGGATCAGTCAACGCCGACAACTTTATCCTTTTATGTTTTCACTCTCTATTGGGAGACTTCCACGTCTAGCGTTGGGAGTGGTGTTTCTGGACTTGCGAGTTACTATAAATGATCTCGGTCATCATGATAAACTAGGACAGCCGCTCACCTTGCTCTTTCCATTCTAAGCGGTGGGTTCTACTTTGACACTCTTCAGACTTCCTCCTGAGTACAATCTTAGCGTTAAAATCTCAAATGATGATATAACAGAGCATTATGGGAATTACAATCACAAGGTTTCTAACATATGAGCAAAATTCGAAAACTCGTCTTCGTTTCGAACCCGCGATTACTCTTTTCTTTGTTCAACGACAATACACTCTTTCCAGGTGGTTTATTTATTTACAAACGTCATCATTCTTTATATTGCTCATTCTCATAGTGTATTACAGTTTGAAGATGTACATTTGTTTATATTGTGGTTCATCACCAATAATTGTGCTATTAAACGAATTGACAATTGCAGGCTTCCAGGAAACCCTGAAAAGACATCAACATTAGCGGCCCACGTGAGAGAACCAGACGATCATTGGCTGAAACCGAGAAACAAAGAAGGAAAATTTGAAACTGATAATAACTTTGCTGAATATTAAAAGCTTATTGATAAAAAAGTAGGTGAACTCAGCTCTAATCAGCGAATTGAGCTTCTTCTTATACGGAGCGCGGGTTCACTGCATAATTCTAAAGAAGTGTGGTTTTGTCAATTCCAGTACGAATGTCCTATCAATGGACCCGTAGACAAAAGTGTTAGATATTTGTAAAACCTTAGACCACAGGTATTTGCGGTAGGAAACAAAAGCGCTATTACCCTTTTTGGAGGTAACCATGATCGATAGAACTAGCTGACAGACAAGCGAAACGAAGGACCCGCATGGAGTGGTGGTGAATGTGTTACTCCCTGGAAAGGACAATAGCGCATTCGTTCCCTACCGCAGGCACCTGCGGTCCGGTGTTTTGTAAATATCTCAGCGTCACTGCGGTTATATCACACGTAGTACCCTGCCATGAAAAATTGTAACAAGCAGTAAATAGAAAGTTAATATTATGGTTTCGACTACAGCCTCAGTTTAACTGGGTTCGTTATCGAATTAAACTCCCTAGATCAATCCCGTTGACATGTGATTGCTGATGGCACCGATCGATAGAACTAACTGAGAGACAGGCGAAACGAAGGAACCACATAATGTGGTGTTAAAACGCCGGCCGGAAAGGGTAACAGGGCGTTCGCTCCTCACCGCAGGCACCTGCGGCCTGGAGTTTTGCAAGTACATCAGCATCATTGTGGTTATATATGGTTATACTTTACCTCATCCCCTATTATGAAAAGAATAGGCAGTGAATAAAAAGTAGCTATAAAAGTGTTGGAATCAGAAAAAGCAGACTTGCTTAGGTTTGTTCATAACAACTGGCGAGAGGTGAAATGATACATAACAGAAGCCTGTTAGCTCAAACAGTGCAGGTTTTAGTGAATGCCACTGCTCAATAAACAGCGGTTTGCCGTATACTTAAACCTTCCAATAATCTGTTAACACACAACGCTCGATTTGCGCGGCCGCTACATAGAGTAACATCCAAGTTCACGTAGGCTACAGCCTTGGTTATTTTTAGACAATAAACGATAATTTTTCTATAACTAGACAACTTCAGTGGTTAAGAATATCCCAAAAATGCAGAAGAGAGTTGCCCTGAGGATACATTGCTATTGTTAACTATATGTCACCATAGTCCAACATTCAGTTACATTGCTATCATCACTTAAGGGTGTGACATGCCACATTATGTCTGTTTTGGTGTTTTTTTTTAATACCACTGGCTAGAATGAAATGATTGTCAATTGCCAGTGAAATTACCCGTCAATGGATTTGTCCTAGGAATCTTGTAGATTATTAAGTATTAAGCTTTTCACTGGCGTCGCCTAACCCATCTATCGGTTATCAGTTGAATGAAAAAAATGTGATAAAGAGACTCTATATGGCAGAATAAGCCACTGCAAAGAGAATTTATTAGAAGCAATACACTTTGTTCACTTTGATCGTACACGTGTAGTATGCAAAGGATCTCGGGTGGTATTTGTTTGTAACATCAGACGAGTGGAGAGATTTCAAACGGCAGAGAAAGTTAAGAATCGGGCTCCACTATCGTCTTAACTGTTCGAATATACGGTTTTTTTTTTCAAAAAAAAACAATTTGGAATGGCATGCCAACACAAAGCGTGTGTGTAGGGTAGTGGTTGAAAGCCCAACAAGTCTTCCATCTCTCCGGGGTCGACAAATTAGTACCAGACTTGCCTGGGAGGATAATAGGGCTGACTCGATACATCGATAGGCCATCTCTAGTCACTCTATGAGCCAGCTATGCTTTCAACCACGCCTAACGATGATTCTGATCAGCGCCTAAAGCTCTGTCCTTTATCCTTGTTGTGACAACGGTAGTACATTAAGTAGTCCTTGTTAGAGAAAAAGTATTTTAAGGAAAGCAACTTTCTATATTAAACAGTGTGCCCACATGCAAACTACTTTGATTTTGGGACATATTTACGTATATCTTCCTTTCTTTCAATACTACCTACTTGATGAAGTGGTCAGATGACTCCTCCTCCAAGATCGAAAGGAAGCCAGCACTATTGATACATTACGTATCCTGCTTCCGTTATCCACACGTGCGTTTTGGTTCGTTTATGGATCCGGTCACAGTTTGAGAAATTGTCGTATTTTCTTGGTTGACATGCTTAATGCTGGTAGAGAATAGGGATCCTGGAGTCGCCAAATAACCCTGAGGCGATCACAAGTGTTCACCAAAAGGCATCTTTATAACCCGGCGATTTAGGGGTGAGTCACTGCCTTGCGACTTCGAAGCCTTGGAAATCCCATTTCAAAAGTTGCTAAAGTAAAGAAATGCAAAATGCTTTAAAATTGATTGCAAGCCCAATTGATCGTCATACTCCATTGAACTAATGTGTACTAACACTAACAAGAGCGAAAACTTCTAACGCTTCTGTAGAAGTCTTTGACATGGAATAGCAAACAAATTCTGGTGATTCTAAAGTCTAAACAAACATGGGGAATAAAAACTTGAATGGACTGTCCTACTCAGCTTCCACACTTTAACATATTGGAATTCTCGTCATCCATCTCAAATTCTTGCTTTTGGGAGTTAGAAGCAGCGTGCATTCTTATTACTGTAAAGTTTTGCAGAAAGATGCAAAACTAGAACAAAACATAAAAGTGCCGTAATGTAAAAAGATATAAACATAACAAAGAAGATTTGAAATCTTCCTCTTTCACCATGCTTCCACAAGCATCGTTCTTCGATTTGTCCCAAATGGAAGCTCAGAAACGACGGCATATGTGGAATCCATACCGCTAGAGTCTGGGGCAGAAAGCACAAAAACGGGAAAATTAGACCTGGGTTTTGGCGGTGTGTACACTTCTAAGGTTCCCAGTATACTTCTTTGAACGCAAAAGAGAATTTACGTAAGCTACGTATGTCTGTTATTATCTTGTTCATGACACTGTTGGTTCTTCACCTATATAAAAGCTTTTTCGGCAACAATAGTGGTAGTGACATCGTTCAGAACGCTCAAAGTGTTGGTTTAACTAGGCACTGCCAAGCTTCGCATCGCTCTGCATTCTTGAAAGTGATAGCAGGATTGTCTGGGATCTAACCATTTCAGTTGTATCAATCTATAAACCGTCCCTCTATCTGATTACGGTTGAAATCGATCCAATTGTCATCCAACAACATTCATAAAGAAGATAAGAAACCTGAAGTAACAGATAGACCTACACTCAAATCCGAAGACCGTCGTGGATAAGGAACGCAGGAAACGATTTAAATACAAGAAGTTTTCGTAGCTCAAGTCGTTCAAGAGAAGTGAAAAGGCTTAGTTACAATAACTGCGAAGCGAATTAGACGAATAACACTTGTAGTAGCAGGTCGAAAAATTATAGTACGGAAACTGAAAGGAACGTGAGAACGTGGTGGTGCGGTCGCTGTAGAGCAAATGAGTGTTGATGAGCGAGCGTACGGAAGCGAATGAATCACGACGACCACGTTATTGCGTTCCCGTTCGGGGTTTTTGAAAGTAGTGGGCCGAACGGCGGCTCTTTTCATCTCATGAATTACGGTAGTGGCGCTATGTCTCACATTAAACTGCACACACTGCCTATCATCGATCCAAACACCTTACACCTCTTCGTCTCTTGATCGAAAAGACAACGAACCTAGGCCAAACACTTCCTGTTCGGCTACGTGATCTACGTGATTCCGAGATCTAGCATGAGGTTGGTGCCTCGTCAGCGCCTTACTGTTTCGTCTCTTAACATGACATAATCCGATGTTGAAGACAATGTGAGAGAAATGCAATTTTTTAGCCTAGGCTAGCGAGGGAAATTGGTGCACTTTGCTTAATGACGGAATTCTATAGCGTTAGAGCAGTACCAAGCCTTTTGTACGGCGTAAAAACATCATTTCCCAAATTTTTTAAACAGAGTAGGCTTCCTACCCACATGGACAAAAACGGTAGCGTTCATACTTCGCCTAACAGTAACTTGATTTGCCTTTAACATGAGTCTCTGAAACAGTGTGTCACTCCTACAAGGTAATTCACGTTATTCACCTCTTTCTAAGGAGGGCTTCGAAATTTTCTGGAGTTGTCGAAAAGACGCAATCTGAAGCGTTAAGAAAACAGGTCGAAAAATTTTTCGGACACTGATAAAGATTTGAAACGAATACCAAAACTTGTAAGGATGATCTTGAACTAGAAAGCTCTCCTCAGATCAGTAAGTCTTTAATTCCTTAATCTGCAAAAGTTCCAAATTTCCATTTGCACTGGTTTCTTCCTTTCATTAACTTTTAACGTATCTCTTATCTTCTTTGATATTCCCTCTATCTTACCGTTTCCGAAGACCATCTCTTTGTTGGGTCACCTGCTTGAAGTGGCCGTCATAATGAAGTACAGCGCTACATCGCATAGATCTTCTAGAGCTCTTCAGACGAGCTTTCCTTCGCATAGTATCGGCCATTTTCAGTGTTTCGTTTTCTCTGCGAGATTCTGTTGGCTTCTGATCGGCAACTTATAGTAGAGATGGCGCGTTCGGCAGTGCGCTCGTAATCGCTGGTCTGAAGCGCCTCTCACTGAGCCGTCGTAAATCAACGATTATATGTAAAAAATCCTAATTGCTCTTAGATGTATCGGACAACTGGATTCAGGCTAGCTTTTCGAATCGAAAACATCGGAAAAAAGAGCGTATGTATGCTGGTGCTTTCGTTCCTGTACGTTCAGAACGAGTTGGTAGTTTGTACGACTACACAGAATCTGGCACTTCTTTGATTGCAAAATATTATCGATCAAACTAAGTCACTCAAGTAATACCTCCATTTTTTGATTAGCCCTATACCAAAGATGATCGAAGAGAAGCTCGAACTGCAGAGAACACTCCCAGAACCATACCCGGCTTACTTCGATTTTTCCATTTCATTAACGTCTCTGTTGACACAGTAATGCTTTCATTCATCTTGATAAAAGACAAGGATTCTTTATACCATTCTTTAGCTGGAAAACTTCGCTAATTAAACGGCCTGAGCTCTTAGTAATTGAGGGTTACGGACCATAGGATCTTTTTTCAATGTAGTGTTAGGGTTTTTCGTTCAAAATCATTCACTCCTATACCGCCTTTTCAATCAATAAACATATAATTGTCAAGTTCCGCGTAATTTTTAGCGCTTCCCGATATTGGCAAAGAAACATAAAGCTTGAGATCTGCAGCGACTAAAACTAAAGGTGGGACGTTTCCTTCCTTCATCGCATGTAAGCAAAGAGACCAATGAAAATTGGTTTAATGAGGTCGTTTGCGACCTCTTCCAACCTTTCTAATAATTTTTCAATATCTTCTAGATTCAATCTAAGATAAAGTTATCAGTAGGCCGGTTGATTCGATTGGCTCGTGTGTATTACATATGTTTCCAAGACACAATGAAGAACGGCGCACCTGATGGTAGTGGAGTTTTCGTACAGATTTCGTAACGGGTGGGGCCAGTGTTAACAGTTCACAGCGAAGTCCACTGTTATAGGGGCGACACGAATTGGATACGTAGTAACGCCTTCAATATCAGTTAAAATCTCGAAACAAATGCTTTACTAGCATATATCCTGGGCGTGAGACACAAGTTAACACGGTACCGACGAACTGAGAACAACCTCAGGACATCACAGCAGCCACCCTTCGATGAGAGGATGCGATTTGCTCGGCGATTGCGAGTCGCCAATCGGCTGACGAGACTTCGAGCGAGCGGCGTTTGAGAAGGCGATAAACTTCTCCGCGCCACCACTTGTTGACTGCTAAAGGGACTGCCGAAGAGTAATTACGACTTGAACGTCGAGTATCACCGGTTCGCATCGACATCATTAGCACCTGTGCTGAATGGAGTCGAAAGACACATTTCTGAGCTCACTAGGGAACGACGAAACTTCGAACCACTGTCTGACCATAAACGCTGCCGCTAAGGCCCTAATGGAATCTTGAAGAGCAGAAATTTCCTCTATATGAGTCAATGACTCACTCATAGTGCACAGCGGTCCAATTCACTGTAATGTAGTTGTTGCTCGTGGAAGTGGAATTGAACTGAAATGCGCTTACAAAACCTAAATATTGCTAACCTTTTATTTACTGCCTATTCTTTTTAAAGGTAAGGTTTGTTTCTAAATATAAATTCTATAATACTGAGATATTTGCAAAACTCCGGATCGCAGGCGTATGCGGTGGGGAACGAACGCGCGCTATTGTCCTTTCCAGAGTGTAAGGCGTTCACCACCACACCATGCGGGTCCTTCGTTTTGCCTATCTCTCAGCTATTTCAATCGATGTTTTGCCTAAATATTGTGTTTACTATGTAGTACCTCTGATAGATCGTTCAAAATCGATTTGATATGCACCCACAAGAGCTTTTTATCAAGTGAATAACATCTGACTTATTGGTTAAGTTCTACGTTTCTCCGGAAGTACTTCAGCATAAATTGAGAACGTGTCATATCTCTTAGTATTCTCGTTGCGCCTACAACTCATATATTCGACAAACATTATAGCTAGCGCTCCTTTTCTGTAGTGGAAAGGAAAGTCGGCTCTAAAAATTAAGTGGGTTAGATTAACAAGAGTGAAGAGCTACAGAACATCACATAATTCAATCACTGCTTGTTACATACTCGCTCCCTCTTAGACCGACCAAAAAGTGGCACCAGACGGCTGACAGTGCTATTCTAAGAGACTTGGAGAATGCCAATGGGAAAGACATAGACGTCGAAAGGCTGAACAACGAAACTATTCCAAGCAAATCCTCCATTATTCGCTCGTCTATTGTTGTTGAATCCAAAATGAAGTCCAACTTATACTGGTTGCTTCCTTACGCCTTTCCTAAACTGGCCGTAGATGGGCTAGTTAACAATTTGTGCGTGGTTCAGTGGCATCAAATTTCGAGTCAGTTTCGGCGAGATGAAAGAACATCACGTCATCGCTGTCTATCCAAATTTCTATAAGACTGTCGTAAAGAGATTGAAACCGATGACGGAAAACACCATCTACATTATCGAACTGAATCAACTCGGTTATCTCAAGCTTGGTTAGTTTGCATCTGAATCACAGAAATTCTTCTCTCTCTTCCACAAGTTCATCGATGACGTTGGAAACTTTACTCACTTGCACTAGAAAAATCAATACAAATAAATACTGCATGAAATGAGCAATCGAATCTATAAGAAACTTACAAGGCGTCTTTCGTTCCCATTTTCCCTCACTCTAGTTTAGAAATACCTGCGTGTGTTCAAAGTTTTATCCTTAGAGAACAATTACTGCCTACTGGGCTCGCCTGATTGTGATTTCGGCACAGTTAAAACAGGTAACTTTTGATGTTGCTGACAATGAAAGTGAGTTGGTCAGAAGTTAACTGTATCCCTTTTAATTGTGGCCTTTTTTTGTTATGGTCCTTACCTTTCATGCTTCTCTTTTCCTCCAGATTTAGCTTCCATTTTATGCCGACGTCTCCACTCTAGGCGACAATTTTATAATCCAAGTGCTTCACTAACCCGTGCAAACAAGTATTATTCATACTATTATGTCATTACACTCATTCACTGTGTATCTCCTTATTGCTATGGCTAGTGTGGCTGCGTTGCGTAGAATAGCATCTAAGAAGGCGATTGTGTTATACGGCGGTGTTAGCACCGATCGTATTTCTCTTCTCCGATGACGGTCTGATAAACTGCTACGGCGAAGGTAAGCAGTTATAGTTTACGGCTTAACAACAAGCTTATTATCCCCAAGTATATCTACAAAATAATCTAGAGCTATAGAAGACGACGATGAAAGCTCGTGCGCTGCCTTTGATGAAAAAGTCGCGGCCGGGCTACTATTAGGGTGTTTTGATGGAACCTTCGGAGTACTACCGAATACATGAAGATTCTGTTGCGATTTGAATCACCAGGCGTAAGACAACTTAGACCCAATTAAGGCTAATCATCTGTGCACGTACAGTGGTAGCAGTTCTGATAATATGGTCGGCATTCTTTTAAGTAGCACTACAGAAAGTGCCGCCCAGTTCGTGTTATCGGATTTGAAAGTGGTTGCTAAATGACGCACGAGACGACAAAGTTGTCCATGTTTTCCTGTTTTCCAAACAAAACGTTTGCTTATAGTTGTAAAACTGGTACACAACGACAGCCATAAACGAAAGCTGACGAATCCTGATCCTTTCAGACCGGGTCAAGAATTCGTACAATCACCTACGATTACTAAGAGGAAGTTGAAACCAGTACTGACGAAATTGTTATGGCCGAAGGTTTTCTGCCATGAACATCAGCAACTCAGATCACTACCTCCGCCTGTGTTGCTTTGTGTATCTGGTTTCAACGGTATCTGATCATCTTCTTGGCGAAAGGACTTAATGGCCAGTTACTTCAAACATGGTGCTTCGATCACCGTTGTATAGCTGTTGACATGTGCAGCGAAATTTCTAGCTCTTTGGAATTCAACAGTCCCAGTAACAGGATGATTTGACTTAAAACTCGTTTTCGTGACAATTTTGCAGTAACTGAAAAGTACATGATTGATACCTTTTTGAAGTGCTTTTCCTAGATATTCCTTATGAATTTATAAGATTTTCAGAAGTGCGACCCTTTAAATAGCAAAACAATTTTCTCTTGAACGAATAATTTGTGATGTTAACTCTTTATTTACTGCCTATTATAATTTTCTATGGCAAGGTATTATGTATGATACGGCCACAATGAAGCTCAGTTATTAGCAAAACTTCGGATCGCAGGTGTCTGCGATGGGAAACGAACGTGCTATTACCCTTTCCGCGGGATAACGCGTTCGCCTCCACACCGTGCGCGCCCTTCGTTTCGTCTGTCTCTCAGCTAGTTCTGGGTTGTATCACCCGTAATACCCTACCATGAAAAATTGTAATAGACAGGAAATAAAAAGTTAACATTGTGATTTCGACTACAGACTCAGCCCCTTTGACGGATGATTGCTAATGACACTGATCGATATAACTAGCTAAGGGAGAAGCGAAACGATGGATCCGCATGGTGTAGTGGTGAACGTGTTAGTCACCGGAAAGAGTAATAGCGAGGTTCGGTCTCTGCCCCAGACACCTGGGGTACGGATTTTTGCAAATATCTCAGGATCATTGTGGTTGTATCACACATAATTTATGATGGTCCAACCCTTCACATGATTTATTTCTTTGGAGTGTTTCTTCAATATTTAACCTGTAAGCGGATTAGGTTTCACTTCTTTTTCCAGTACCCTTCCAATTGTTGCACTGTACATTTATGTAGACGTAATTTACATAAGAACACTTTATTCGGTGCCATTAAAATTCAAATTTAAATAGTTTCCTTAATTTGTTTCCATTTAGAGGCCATAATAGCCAAAATCAAAAAACTCCTTCTTGAATGCTGTCTCCAATGACGTTTCCTTCCAATGAACGCTACAAATTTTGTTGTGCTTCTTTCAATGGGAAAGGCGTGCAAATTCATCTTCACCACAGTGGTAACCCTCGTAAGCCAATCATTTAAGTCAGCCAGACCTTCGAATTCGACAATCAACTGAATATTTGTCTCTACAGTGACGCAAACGCAGATGAGGACTACCTCGGAGAACTAAATATCGTGAATGCAACGAGCTTATTCGCTGGATGATTCTAAAATGAAAATGTTTCCTGGAAATTGTGCAGTAATGAACTAACAAGCAAAATGTCGCACCTAGCATCAGTAACCAGCACGTTTTTGGTTATGTAATTGGTTGGTGAACTACATGAGGACAAGACTCTTTTTCGTGACATCTCCTTTCTAGATCTTCTACATCACTCTGCGAAAATCCGACGAACCCCGCGGATGAACGGCACAGTTGCCTACCATCTGCATGCATCTGCCCTTTTCGGCAGTCACACACTTCCGCCTCCGAGTTTTACGACCGTCGTTTATAGTCGGGCTAGTCATAATTATGCCTGTGATTTGATTGTTGCCATGTTATAATGAGTTTGAACTGCTAGCAGATGTGGTTGTTTGGTGTCTACATTGTCTGTCCAAAGCCACAAAAGAGATCGTTGGCATCGTACACGGTTTATTCTCAGCAGTCACTGAACAATCAACAATCAGTAGTAATTACTTTATAAAACATATTCGCTTTCGTAGGGCAAATGACAAGTACTTTTTTATGTTTATTTATTACAGAAACCAGTAGCGTAGTAAATATCAAAATATACCGTAGCTAATTTCACTACTTGCACAGCAATGAAGCGTGCTGCCGTGTCGTTATAACCAACAGTAGGCTGCGGCTCTAAAATTGTATGCAGAAATTTTGCCATTTTTTAAAAATTGTCTAACAATCACTGATAAAGTCGTTGGTTTGAAACTACCAGGGTTCATTAGGGATTCCACTTGGAAACCAACTTTCGGAGGCCAATGGCATCTGTGAGGAAACCCCTGACTCTTAACCAGAGGCGTTTGATTTGGCCTGGCAGGCAGAGGCGTCGCCACCCAAGACGCCGCCTCTGCAGAAAAAGTCCAATCTATGATTTAGTGTATATTTATTGCTGTTCTTCGTGCACCAAGTAGCGGCGTTCCTCAAAAGCAGACTCTTCACCTAAAAAACGCAGCCGAAGGCGCCGGCAACACACACCTGCTCTGAGAACTACAGTACGATGAGAAAAACTTCCGCTGAACACTTACCGGTTTAATAAGGTTCTGCAGGTGTTCATTCTGCACTGGACGGCATTCGTTTCAAATATTATATTTTCTCTTTTTGAAGTTGTGAAAAGGTGGATAATAAAGGCGTCAGCGACATAGTCCGCTAGACCTATTATTTATCTCAATCGAAAAGCTTTTGCTATCACTAGAGCTAAGTATCCATCCACTTTTTGAAAACTTCTTGTCAGCTGTCTATCAAATATTCTGTTTCACTTGAAACTGGATTTTGACCGTATATAAGGGTTTAACATTATCTATTGTTTAAAGCTTAAAATATTTAGCAGTAGGTGACAGACACAACGCCAAAACTGTTTTAAGGAAGGCGAAAAAAAACAAAACAGAAAGGAAGCATAGGGTGCTAAAGCAAAAGAAACCTACGAAACCCTTCAGTAATCGATTTCTTGTGGTCTTTTTCCTAGTTTTACGGGAGTTTTCGACGCAAATTCGACATGTCGGCGCGTTCGCAGCTGGCGACGGTCAGCGAGTTCAAGCAGTGCTCGATTCCGCACTACAGTATCCGCGGACAGTCAGAGGATGCGTGTGAAAACACGCGACGATCTCCAGTGCAGCTTGTGCCCTTTTCCGCTCGCGCGTCTGCGGATCCGGCCGTCGCCCTGCTCTCTTCCGTCGCTGATTTATCTCCCCCGGAGTGGAACAGGTTCAGCGCAGCGCTTTGATGTTGCCGCCGCTGTCGCTTCGACCCCCAACTTCTACCTCCCACTACGATGC
This sequence comes from Angiostrongylus costaricensis, assembly GCA_900624975.1. NCBI lineage: Eukaryota > Metazoa > Nematoda > Chromadorea > Rhabditida > Metastrongylidae > Angiostrongylus > Angiostrongylus costaricensis. The sequence continues at coordinate 63,301 of UYYA01004491.1, forward strand.
TCTTCTCACCTATACATACTAATAATCGGTGTGAATCGGTGCTCCGGAAGATATTTCTCGAAGTGTTCGCCTCATTAACTCGTTACTTACTGATCCTGGAATTGACAAAAGACCGTACCGCCTTGGAGAATTTGTTCACTTTTCATTAAAAAAGCCGCCCTTTCATCCGTTAAAGATCTCTCTCCATTGGTCCACACAACTAATATCCCAAAAGCAAGCTTTCTTCTTGTGTGCGCTTAACGGTTAATTTTGAGACTGTGATGCAACATTTTCCAATTTAACTGTACTATTCGATTCCTCCTCAGTTGTTTAGTCATTCATTTGTGATTTTTTACACAACATTCCCTCGATAATTTAGTTGCAACAACTGGCATCTAAGCTTAGCCGAGACCCAAAATTGCTTGACTTTATGGACATTGATGAAGCTGTGCACATCTCCCAAGCTTCTTGAAAAGCACGTAAACTCCACATCTCTTAGAAAGCAATTCCTTTCTCTGATTATACAGAGCTAATTTTTTTTTGGATTATTTCACTTTGTACGTACCTCTTGAGAACAAATTCATTGACATGTATGGGATAAAAATCATTAACTGATTAATGGACATGATATTTGAATGATGAGAAATGAGTTCAAGTGACGTTTACATGAGACACAATGAATCTCTCTCCATTGGTTCCCACAACTAACATCCCAAATGCAAGCTCTCCTCGTGTGTGCACCTAGCGTAGACCAGACCAGTGAGGTCTGGTCTACGCTAGGTGTAACGGACCAGATTAATCAATTCAAGTGAATGTTAGCTGTCATGCTGGTAATATTTACCGATGAAAAGTTAACTAGTGATCGGAAGGTTATTTAGAACTAATACGGTGGTAGCAGGTACTCTTTGGTACTAATCGTTACTACTTGTTCGTGAAACTGTTTATGAGCTCATTCTTTGCGCATTTTACAACTAAACACCTTTGCAGTAACATTCTCATGTTATTAATGCGTATGAACCAGCTGAAAGGTAGTGTTGGGGATGTTAATAGACTTTATAAAAATCAAAATTTTATTTCATGACTCATTAAGAAAACAAGTACAGTCCTTCAACTGCTTCTATGACGTCATCCCTTAGGCACAAGATCATGTCCGATGGTCCATGGGAATCTCTAGAGGTTCTCATGTGGTAAGGATTCGAAGAAGATCAGCAATTCAGCAATTCGTTATATTCCTTCAGACTTTCAGTTTAGTTTGCTGAATAACGTCTTCGTCTTCGTAATGTCAACAACTAGCTCTGATAGTGTCGTAGCTCTTGTCCTCATTCGGCATTCACATTCAAATCGTCGTCACCCACCCGTGGCTGGCCAGCCATCGTAAACTGCAGCGTTGCAAACTATTGTTACATAGGCGCAACATAATACAGTAACTGTTGAGATGGTCTTTGTTTTCCCACAGTATATTTCCTATGTGCTCAGACTCAATTTATGGTGCAAACTTTGTCTTTCACCCCTTGTTACCTACCACCTAATATTCTCGATTTCACTGCGCTAATTCAAAAAATGCTGTTGTGAACAGCTAGTTAGTGACAAATTCCTAGACTGCTTCGACTGTAATCGGAAACCTTTATAAATCTTGGATCTTAAAAAAATGTCCGGATGCATTTAAACGAGTCCCATTTCTACTCCACAACCCCTCACTTTCTGACCCTACTCCCCTTCAGTCATGAATACTGCATGGCAAAAGTTGTAACAGATGAACATTAATGTTGTTCAACTCTCGGTGTACCATGAATCAGCAGACCAGTGCTTTATTCTTCTGTTTTGAACTGAGAGGATTTCAGCTATCCTGTTCTTACTTGGCTCGGTAACATATGTCTCTGTAGCCTACGTCTGTATGTTTCATGCAAGCGAAATATTGAACAACTTATTGAAAAGGATTTTTTGATAACTTCTGCTTTCTTGAAGCTTTTTCCATTTATTATCTATGTTTAAAACTAAGGTTTCACAGCGATCGTCATCGGTAGAGATCGAAATCTGTTGGCTTAGAGTTGCACATCTCGGTGTGTGAGTGGGGTTTCACGACCTTTTTATAGCGGATTCTAGGTGATTGATGATGAGTGTAGAGCTGTTGGCATGACGTCTCGTGCACCTCGCCGTTTTATGATCGAGAAGGCTACTTTTGTTACCTAATCGTTTGAGTCGTCAACACTTTCAGAATCTCTATTGACTCTAACTGATACAATAGTGAATGGAAACAGTTGACTACTTAGATGGTGCCCAGGGATAGTAGAACGGTTTGCAACTGCAGCAAAGAGCAGGGTCAAGTCAGCTCAACGAAAGTCTTGCTGCGAAAGCATAAGGTCTCGATTGGTTTCGCTGACATCGAGATCAATAAGTCGGAATGTAAACTATTAGCTATGTCTTACAATAGTTAAAGCTCTCCTAATCAATTTCTATCTGAAACATACAGCATTCATTTACATGTCTTATCTGCACCTTCCTTAACCTATATGATCGTAAATGTCTACTAGTTTGATCTTCCTCCGATGAAAAAGTCGTTTTCACCTTGAATACGCATACACAGATGCAAACATTAACACACACAACTACACATGCACATCACCGCACAGACACACATCATTGCAGGCACATACATGTATACATACCAACATACATACATATATACGCAGAGACGGCACTGTGCATATGGCTAGGAGAATGAAAAAAGTAGTTTACGACCGGCCCACACGTGCGATTCTGATTTATCTCATCCGCTTCGCCGTGAAAAACTAGCTGAAGCAGGTATTGTTGTAAAAGGCGATCTGACGCAGAAGTTTCCAAAGCTTCAAAAAAACTCTTCAGCTACGATACAGTGTTTTCTTTCCGATTCCTATGTAATCTGACCGATACTTGAGAAGTTGTTAATACCCGAAAATCTCTCTCACTCTCCCGAGATTCCTCACAATTCCGGAGTACTACGACAGTAGTCCGATTAGTCACTTGGGCCACTCGAAGAAACATCTGGTCATGGCCGGAAGGAAACCGTTGGCGAACCAATAAATCAATTACTATAGAAGATTTGAAGTAAGCACAGAATTAGGGTTTTGTTTCTTCTCAACTATGTAAATATTTCGTATGGTTTCTCTTTTCACGTGCCTTTCGAGCTTGTGTCTGAAAAAGTGCTAAAGCAGCAAAGCACCAATTTTTAAAACGCCGGAAGCTCACATTTCGAAATGTCTGGGCAGGTGCTTTGTTGTAAAAGGAAACTAGAAGTTCCATCATTGGTAAACAGTTCTATTCGCTTACTACGTTTTTTTAAATGCATCTTTGCTTCTTTGTCTATCCGATTGGCCTGTCACCATCAGCGGCATCGTTCGTCAACTTCGGAAGCACTTGAGCGTTAGGCAGCAGTCTACTTCATAAGGCACTTGTACATTGAATTTATTTAGCTCCATTTGTGGGACGAAAGTCCAGGCCACGTTGTTCTCGCACTGATCAGCTTACAAAAAACTCTGATGTTAAGGCTACATTGGTTTTTCCAGAATTTCACTTATTTGAGCTTCCTTGCAAAAAGTTTATAGCAGATAAGTTCTGGCAAAATTTTGAACTTCCTCTACTATTTGTTTGCACCTAGAAGGCCAGTGCTGGCCTACGGTTTGGTTGTAAATCGTTTTTATGGCATCCACCTGTGACTTTCATCAAAGCCGCTTCAACATTCTCATCCAAAGCTGTGCAGAAGGGCTTCGATTCCAACGAATGGCATTTCTTTGGATGTTTCCTCCATTGTTTCCTTCCTTAATACAACTTTTTCAAAGTACATTTGCTTCTGTTCGTGTATTGCTTTTCATTTTCTTAGCAACCAATAGTTTTCTAAAATGAGTACTCGACGTAGTTTGGTTTTCGGAGAACAAGCGAAGAACCTTGCTGATTTCTTCTCCTTCTAACCTCCTTCTGTTCGTTGCATGTATTTGTTTCCACGTAAGTTTTCTGGTGGCACCGCATGGCTGTTTACTCGTAAAGTTGAAGGAAAGAGAAGAATTCGCCGTTATCTACTGAAATGTAACGCTACGTTTAGACATAGAAAAGGTAGTTGGCCAAGCCGCACTTTCGCTGACTGGTGGGGGTTTTTGCCAGCCGGCACGAGGCCTATAATTTCGAGTCTCAGGTGTGTGCAGCGCACAGTGAATGAGTGAAACCACATGCGTCCGGGTTCTGCCGACCCAGTCTGGGAACATCGCCTCTCACAACATGAATTCAGTTCACTACATGCTCACTATGACTATGAAAATCTCTTTAAAACATCGGTTATCTTTTGTGAAAAGTGAGAACTTTATTCTGATTCGGAAGTGGTGGCTTTTCTTCTTCATGGAAAAACAAAACATTTATTTCGAGTTCTGTTCGTCGCCATATATTCAGTTTTTTTAGGCTTACACTTGTCTATCGATGTTCCATCAGAACATACTCAGAGCATGATGAAGTAAAGGAGATCGATAATATGATTCATATCGATTCACAATTCCATTTTCTATCCATAGTTAGCCGTCAACAATGTCAGAAATTCCCACAAAAGCCTGTTTTGTTTTTTTCAAATTTAAACCAGTGGTTTGTTATCATGGCAGTGCCTTTTGAAAGCAAACTAGAAAGCCTTTCTGTTTTCTGATGGGCACAAAACTTCTACTTTGCAGATAGCATGAATGTGCCGAAGAGAGACGACAGTTTCAATTGAGGTGTTGAATCTGTGAATACCGTACTCGCAGTGAGACCTGAACAGCAAAGACGTTCCACCGGAATGCTCCGAAAATCGATGCGATGCATCTTGCGCACTCGTCTTGCTGGCTTATTACCATGGGCTGGAAAAGACCCTCGAACGACCGAATTTTCGCTCATTAACAAGCTGTTTCAGCTGTGATGAAAATGTGTCTGGTATGTCTTGAGCGACGCCGAGACACAGTATCCGGGAACGCTGGATTTGAGCCTGTTCCGAGACTCTGCTCGGTCTGTTCATTTACTCAAAGCTTCTAAGATAGAACAGCCTCCGTATCTATGTCTTTCATACCATGTTTTCTTTCTCTTCTCTTTTTTACCAATAAGAATTCGTTCGTTTCAAAATCGCTTCTAGAAGCTAATCATATCAAGAACTTTATAATTAAGTGACGTATTAAAGTCACTCTCGCGGTCAAAAGAAGAAATAAGAAAGGTTTCTAAAAAGCTTGTTAGACGCCAATAACTTTTTATGGGTAACAAACAGTAAATAAAATTTTATCGAACAGATGCCATTCCATTTTTGGCAAACTTCTCATTGAAGACACTTTTTCGAAACAACCTCATGGCTATCAATCCACCAAACAAGACTGAAAAGGCATTGGTAACAGTTCCAGCAAAAATTTTTAGTGGTTAGCATGGCGCAAATGTACTTCGGGTTGAAGAATTTCTGTTATTTTTTTTCAGCCATTCTTTACAAGCTTCTAGTCGTCTTTCGCAGCGCTTTGTGGTCTTCCTGCCCTAGTGCGTTTTCTTCTAATTCGCTCTGACCCTCTAACCTTTGGTGATTTACGCCCAATTCATTGTCACTTTATTGTGATTGGCGGCACTTAAATTCGTATCCGTCCCAGCTTTCTGCCGGATGAAGTGCACTGCCGTGTGATCACATTTAGATAACCGATGCCGCCTTGCCGGCGGCGCCTTTCTTGCACTCCGCCCCAAATCACACCGCCCGAATGAGGAATTCGAATTTGACCGAGTTTGTCCTTAAGAAAATCGTCGCCACAACATCATCGTGTCCAGCGATAACCAGTGCAAATTATCAGTTCCTTATCAGCCATTGCCATCGTTTCGCGTTATGTGCGATCAGATTTCGATTTTTGACCATCCATTGAGATTCTTTCTCACTTTTCGTTTTTAAAATAAAACTTTGTGTTTTCAGATGTTATAGCGACAGAAGTTTATTTAGTGGTGCCCGGATAAGTCGATCTTCTATGTGAAACACAAATGCCTCTAAAACGATCTAGCGTGTTATTGTTAACGAAAAGATAGAGAAAAAGGCATGAAACAACTTTGACCATAAAAAAGCTATCAAATATAGTTCTAAAGTAATTCAATACCAATTGGTCTAATTTTAAAGCATAAGGTAATTCACAATATGCTGGTTAGCTCCCTAACAGGGAGCTCTACTTCGGGTGTTATCACAGTGTGAAATTCGAACTGTGACCTGCTATATCAAAAATCAGAACGATTCTGAGCTTCGCTTGGCAAAACTCATTGCAACGGTCGGAATCGAACTCGACGTCAGGTGGCAGCGGCTCGCTCAAAGGGACTACTGTGGATTAGGCTCCGCCCATATCGGGAAGGAGGTCTCGTACGCGCAGCGTTAGGAGCGACCACCCTACACCGCGATACGACCACCCATTTCGTCTAAGTACTTATTCGAGTAATCTAATAAGCTCGTTATGGTCGCAAAACATCGTGCATCTTAGTTGTGTCATCTTATGTGTGGGTGGGCGGCTTGATTTCTCTTCTATTCTGACGTGTTTGCTATTAGAAACTTTAACAATAACTACAACAAATATTTTAGTTGGCAGCTTTTAAACGTAGAAAAGCTATGGAAGTTTTTTCCAATTGACTAAAAATGAACTGACGTTTCAAACCTTGAACTCATTTTTCTCGTTTTTTACCAGCTTCATTTCACGAAGCCAACGTGTATTATGGAACTATAGGACTTGTTCCTCTCGTCAATTCCATAGTTGAACGGCAGAACAACACCATAACAAAAGACGATCTTGAAGTTTTAAGACAGAGCTCTCACTCTAACGCTTCTATTAAGATGAAGTACTAAAGAGATAGTTTATTTTTTCACAAGAACATTGTCTTCAACACGGCTCTTCTTTTTGCAACTGTTTTCTCACTACCATCACTTGGTTCGGTTGTCTTCTTAAGAAACAGGCGCTGACAGTTGCATGAACGTTTTCTCTTTTCAGTATTCCACACTCCTTAACAGTTTAAAAAGCGCAGCCTTTCCGAGCACCCGCGCGCCTTGCTCTAATTTGCATAGCCATAAACCTTGAAATGCGATTTGATGTGATTCAGAAATATTGATTTTTCTGCTGGTCTATCCCTTGGAAGAGAGTTTGTTCAGAGAATTTTCTGTGAGTTTCCGCTCACTTGGCGCTGATAATTTTAAGGACCTAGTTGTGATTGTATGATATTAGAGGTTATCCCGGACAGACAAAGAGTACTGGAAACATCTCGCTTTAAATCGTCTTTCTCTCGACGAAAACGAACATTAGTGTTTGCCTTTAAATTTATCTATCATATAAAGAGCCACTCATGCGAAACAAAATCTCTTTTCACTTTGCAGTTTTTCAAGTAGCTGGCACGGATGATTTTTCAATTCGTGTTTTATGACGGTTTTATAGCCTACAAACAAACTACGCAAACATTGTCCTGGGAGGTCTTGCCGTCATTCTAAGCTTTTCCATTCTCGCTTTCGTTTGTACAATCGCTCATAATGACCGAATTTTCTTATCTAACGTAAATCGATCTATTAACAACTGCAAAACTCAATCAACTACTAAGGAAATAAGCCTTTACACACTTGTGACTTCTATAAACTCCTCAAGTAGTCTAAAAAAAATTAAGAGTAGAAATAAGGACTGGAAAGACGTACAACCGCTAGTGTCGCGTAGGTGAATCGACTGAAGGAGAACGTTCGCTAGTAGCTGTCATTCGAAATGATCATAAAATTCGAACGCTACCCGAATGCCGTCATTATATTTTGCTCAAAATAGAAAACAGTGAGAGTTGTTCTCCTTATTGTAATTAGTTCTTTCTTCCTTGCAACAGAGCTATGATGCACTACTACAGCTCGCTTGAATAATTCAGGCAGCATCAACTTCATTCGCGAGCACTCGTTTTGAGGGAGCAGCTTTTCACAACTTACTTTGTTCATTCCATCTATATTTAGCACTGTATTTAATCCCGGAAACCTTTCATAAACTGGCTGTTGGATATTTTTGTGCTGTATTGATAGTGAAGGTTCTATCCTCAGTAGGCCAAGTGATAGATGAAGTTCTCCTCATCAAATAATCACAAGTCATTGTGCCTGCATATCTCGCACTATTGAGAGTTTTTTAAGCGATCAGTACCTAATGCCTTGCTCTGCACCTTAATATGCATAAATTGTTATTCTTTTGCAACATTCTTTACCAACATTACATCGCTTTTACAAACCCATTATTCATGCGAAATTACTTCGGAGCCACTTCACACATGTTTTATCGCCTTCACAAATCAAATCAACTTGTCACCGCAAACATGTCAATGTAACAAATTTTATCCACTTAATGACGATTTTCAAGAGTTCATTACCTATTTCATGGCGCATTAGTCGGCGCCCGTTGGCACATCAGCACTGCGTACTTTCAGCCAATCACGGCACGAAGCCACGCCTCGTCGACTACGGTAGTGTCGCGCCGGCGCCGAACCTCAGATGAACCCCGCCACGCTGTCATCGGTTGGCTTCGATTTCGGAGCCTCTGGCAGTCAACCGGAGGCTAATGATCACTTACAGGTTAGTTATCACCCACTTTACGTGAGTGATTTATCACTAGATGTCACTATTACTACTACAACGAATATCACATTACATGCGCCATCATTGCGGACCATAATTGGTAATGGAGCCCATTGATGAAACATTAAGGGCCTAAGTGCCTCATTGAATCGGCACATAACTCTTCCAGTTGACATATTGAAGACGTGCAGCAGTTTTGTGAATCTGAAGCACACACTGACGCGCACACTTCATCACCAATGTCCTCTCTACCAAGAAAGATTTTCCCCACTTTTTATTTCTTTTCATGTTTACAGGTTTAGTAAAACACGGCGCTACATTGCTAATATAAGTTTTCCTTATTCACTATTTAGTGCGTTTTGTTCTCTGTGATGCATAAAAGTTGCCTTTCAGCGGTTGGCTGCCATGACCCAAGGAGTAGGCAAAGACGATCACGATCAAACAGCAGCTCCATCCACTGATGCTGCCCTTTATACAGGTCTCTGTCTTTCTTTGATTTTATAATTTCTAACACAAATTGCACACAAACTTTTAGGGGCAGCTGCTTATATGCCCGGTTACGCTGGTTGGCCTAACTACTACCAGCAGTTCGGTCAACCGTTAGCCCCTGCCACATTTTCTGCATGGCCACCACAATGTTACGCAGCTCCACACTGGCCCAACTATGGTCAGTGTTTATTGCACTATTTCACCGTAAGCATAAAGAACGCGCTTCAGAACGATCTAGAGCGAGTCGCTTGTTAAATATTTTGTAAGTTTTATTTGTATCGGGGATTAGAGGGTAGCATCAGAATCAATTTTCTGCATCGATTTCGCCTTCGCGAGGTCTGCCGAAGAGCGACATGAGCTCTTCCGTTTAATAGCCACTTACGATCGTTAACGCGACTCTGTATGATTTATGTCATGTATCTGCAAGAGTACCATAGTAACGCTGCTTGCTTTCTCTTTTCGAGCATCCTCTACAAGCGTAATACGGCCAACACCTTAGCAACTAGTGGTATAAGCTGCACCGAGCTCTAACTGTAACGGGGCTAGAGGATCGATCGAGTTGTGACTGTTGTGCTTGTGGTGTCCTCTGTTTAGCTGTGTCGCGTGTGAACTGGTAGCAAGTGCTAGTGCGTCGCACGACTTCGGCTATCGATCGATTATCGATCGGCTGTTAGCGCAGAGAGTATGCACGAGTTCTGGCGACGTCCTGGCAAACACACGCGGGCACGCGCATTTTTAGCAACTTGGGCTGTTCATTTAGCACCATCAACTCACGTGTGTTTGTTTCAGCGGCGTCGAAGAAAGGCAGACAGACGTATCAGCGGTACCAGACTAGTGTGCTCGAGCAAAAGTTCCAACAGTCGAGCTATGTGAGCAAGAAGCAGCGCGAAGAGTTGCGACTGCAGACGAACCTTACTGACCGCCAGATCAAGATCTGGTTCCAGAATAGGAGGATGAAGGCAAAGAAGGAAAAGCAACGGATAGACGACCACGGCGAGCATGCACCGCTGCTACCCGCCAACCCTCCAAAAACCCTGCTAGACGACGACGACAAGAAATGGCATATGGGTGGTGGTCAGCAACCTTCGACATGGCCACCAGCGCCGCCACATCCATACCAGTACCCATTATGCCCACCTTAACCAGAGCTAGAACAACGGGTATTTTTATAATGATAAACTATTCAATTCGATCTATATTGATTCTGTGCGGTGTGTATTGTGTAAAGTATTCATGTATATTGCTTGTGTTTGTAGAACAACTCGATCGATGGCAAATACTTTTCATATCGGCTCTATATTTTGTGACTTTAAATCATGTAGTGGCTTGACCGAATACCAATAGAAGCTACTTCGTTTCTGTAACTTACCAGAGTTGCCAATTGAAGTCATTTGCAAATCACGAAAAACCAACTATTTTTTGCCAGAAGTTTTTTATTTGCTAGCAGGTGCCTACTTGTAAATTGTGGGCTTCTCTGCAGTAACTATGTTTGCTCACGAATAGCTCATCAAACTCTCACTGTGTAGAAAGGAGACACTCTTGGATGCGTTACCCAAGCACCTCTCGTATTTTTGTTAACCCTTAACTCATCATCCCCTCAAACCAACTGCACGGCTGGTTTTCATTTGAGCTTAACCCCGCTCTGTCTAGTACCACGTCGCCCAGCGGCTCAACCACTCCAATTTCCGAACATTTGGTTTATGGTATTACAGACAATTGTAAGAAACGTTGTAAGGCTACAAAAACTCTCTTTGGTTGCCAGGAAAGTTTGTTTAAATTTAGGAGTATTAGGCCACAAATAATTCTTATTCGGCAGAGTTGGTTCTCCAGAAAATGCTAAATTACTTAAGGTTTGTTTCTCAAAACGGAAAGAACCCCATGATCTTCCATGTCTAAGAAAGACCTAGTTGGAAAAAGTTGAAGAAAACCGAGGTCAAGGTGTTGAAATTGGAGGCGTGAAAATTTTAGAAGTAAAATCCAAAGGATGACGTACCCTATAGCAAAATGCAGATCTGTTTGAAATGTGTGCAATGATCACAGCTCTTCATTGAAGTGCACGAGGATCATTTTTTTTCTACATTACTGAGCTCAAATGATGACAGGTCCTACGTTGTCAAGTGAATTAATGCTAAAGCAGATCCATGGGAAGGTCTCAGTTGATGCGATTTCTGGGTTCGTCACAGCCCAAACCACCTCCTGGCTGCATCATGTTCTTCCTTTCACACTGTGGCAGCTAACTGTGTTGCTAATTTTCCTTCAAAAAAAGAGCAATGGGTCAAACCTTTTTTGACTAACAACCCAGACATCCTTTGCAATATCTGAAAAATTTGAAAATCTGGTATATGGAGTCAAATGCCACAGTATCAGATCACTAAAGAAAATATGGAAAGTCATTGATGGCACTGGTAGGGTTAGCGTTGTGCTTTAATTCACTTCTCGTCAAATCTTAAGTTAGCACGCTGGTAGTTCATACTAAGTCTTATGTAGTGTTTTTAAAATCTTCTATAAGAACTTTCATCATATGTTTAAAAATCAAACAAGTCACACCTAAAGTGTACTTCACTGTCTCAAAAAATCACTTGCTGAATTCAGCAGGCTCTTTTCAATGGGAAATTACTTTAATGTTGCTCATCATATAAAACCTCACAAGTTCAGTTACGGACGCGTGCAAGAAACGAGGACGGCAGACTTATACGAGGCAGCAAACGCTAGAACTCGAGAAGGAGTTCCACTACAATAAGTACCTCACTAGAAGGTTAGGTCCGATTTGTTGGAGGTCGACATTTATTTCAAATTCTGCTTGCATTTCTTAGACGACGGATTGAGTTAAACCGAAGTCTGGGTCTGTCTGAGCGCCAAATAAAGATCTGGTTTCAAAATCGGCGAATGAAGCAAAAGAAGGAAAGTAAATCGCAAATTGAACATCGTAGCGAATGTGGATAGTCGTGAATCGTGTTCACCGTTGTCAAAGCGTTCTAGTCACTCAAATATCCATCTCATCGACACAAACGTTATCAGAAACTTATAGTTACAATTAATTTTGTCTATAGAACTATAAAGCTTGTCATTCTCATCACTTCTCATTTCTTCACTTCCGTTCCGAGAGCCCTAGAAAGAACTTTGAATGCTTTTTAAAGCCAAACCCCTCAACGAATTGATTCCTGGTGTTGTAAGTGTCCACAGTAATTACCTTCAACCATCATTGTTTATTTCATTGGCTTTACAATGAGTTGATCAAGCAACGAATAAATTGTTTATTGAACGATGGCTCACCAATGAACCAAAAGACGTTCGAAAGTGATTGTAATATACCGTAACCGTCATGTGCCAAGTAGGGCGTGCACTTGTGTCCAGCGGCACGCCGTTTTCCATCGAACGACAAAAACGGGCCTTTAAAGAAGGCGCCGAAATTTGCATGATGATGTCTTCAATAAAAATGAACCGCACATAGGTGAATATACATTTCCAGCGAGATCCGCCACAATGAGTGAACACAGCCAGTGTCGGTTAGCCCCATTGATTTCCCTTGGACGGTATTCGACGTGAATTCCTAAAGCTAATATTTGGTCAGACAACGTTAATCTAAAACTTTACAAGAAATGTTATAACGAGGAATCCTCAGAGAATGATCAAACATTTTGTCCATAAGCGAATGACGCGTGCCATTTTTATTCAGATTGAACATGTTTGCACAAATATCTTACTGTCGTACTGAACACACAAAGCATGCGAAATTGTCTTGCTACCGTATCCCACCACGCACTACCTTATTCATTCGAACGGGTTGCGGTGAAACGCAGGAGGCACAACGCTTGTTTCATCACGACTCAAACCGAATTAGCATCGTCAATTTCGAAAATCAAGAAATGTGCACTTCAAGTAAATCGGACGACAAAGCAGGCTTTTTCTCTCTGCAAAGAGCAATCTCTCCTTTGCAGATGGATTGTTTAATAAAATAGCATTAAAATACTTTATTATCCATTTTTCACTTCTCCAATCTATTGTCTGTTCCCAAGCGCAAGTGTTTCTTTCTATCTTGACTTACAGCGTTATTTCAATAAAGAACTCCTGGGAAAAAATTTGGTCGCGTACCCTTATCTAAATTAGTTCTGCGTTCAAACCGTGATATATTCGTGTGCGCTACCGTAGTCTTTAGCTACCGTACTTGGTTTTGCTCATGTGAATGTACGTGAGCGTGCATGTGTCTGCGCTGCCGGTTTCTGCCGATCAGCGGTCCCAGGCGTCTCGTTGTCTATTGATATTCAGAAGCGAGGGACTGGGAGCCAACTGTGAATTAAACGATAAATCGCACGCGGTTTCATGTGATTTTCAATGGGCCCATAAATGGGCGATTCACGTGTGAGAGCATGACGCTTATAGAGGCGTTAGACACAGTCTCCAGAAAAGCCAGCCAGACAGCCAGACCTGATGAAGACTAGTGTGGCGGATATATATGAATAGGGAATCAGTAGCACCGCATACAAGCAGCTTCTTTCGATTCTTCCTAACAGGTCGACAGTGTCAAATGTGGCACAGCAGATTAATGGTTTAGAACCGAATACTCTGCTTGACATGAAGATCGACGTGAAGAACTGAGTGAGTACTTTGCAGCGTCTTAAACTAAGACTCGCAATATTAAGAAACTTTAGGCCCATAACTTTTCCCAGCAAGTCGTTTAAGAAGGAGGTGAGGTTCCCACTATGCGACGTGATCACGTAATTTGAAAGCAAACAAATTCGGAATGTGAAAATGTAGGTGCTGATGTTTAAGTAAAACCAGTTTATCGGGAATCTTACATGGAACACCTTTTAGAAAGTGTAGAATACATTTACGTTGAAAGCGATGGAATAGTCATAATAATAATAATAGTAATAATAATAATAATAATAATAATAATGGTAATAGTGATGGCAGTGACAACAATAATAGTGCTGAGAAAGAAGTGGTGTTGAGTTTATCATTTATTCCAAGGGATCTGGCAGTTCTGCTTGGAAAAGCCTCAACAGAGACACCGTTGTGCATTTCGAAATTTTCCAATGTGTTTTCATAATGTTTCAGAAAATTTGACGCAATAATAAATAGTCCAACAACTGGACCGGGACACAAAAGGACCAGACCAGGAGATTAGGCCAGGATGCACCAGGACACAAAAGCAGCAGGTGTGAAGATGTGGAAGTGCTCCGTTGGAACATCGTAAACTCATCCGGACAATTTTGACGGCCTTAGCAGAAAGCTTCCCACAAGCCATTTTTTAAATGTATGAACGTTTTTTCACTCGCACTATTCGAAAGCGTTCAAACACCATGAGTAAATATGCAGGTTTCGTCAGTAGGCGTCTTGGAATTCTTTTTAAAAAAGAAGCTATGTCTGGCTCTTAGTGGTTAACAGCTGCGTTAAAGCTCATTTTTTAAACAGGAGAGGTTCCGACCAACTACGGCAATTCCCAATCGATACGAGGTTGACGAGGACATTAGGTGGCCCATTAGGCAGCCGAGCATGTCCGACACCGAGGGGTACGTGGCTAAATGAAATGAGAAAGAAGTCCCTTATTCCGCGCTCGATGAGAATAACGCTCAAGGCTCGATGGTCGTTCAGTGCGGTTATTGGATCTTGCGCTGTTCGAATTTATGACCTCACGATGTCACCGCACAAGAGCACTGATTCATCCATCCGGTGTTGGCTAAACAATGAACTCGAAAATTTTGCTCCGTCAATTTTCCGCTGGCGGTTTTTTTTTGGCGAAAAGCGTGTTGAATGTCGGATTTTTTAATCATGGTTCTATAGGTAGGTCGGCGCCATGTAATTTCACCACGCGACAAGGTCGGTCCACAAAAAAACAACCTCACTTCCTACCTGTTGAAAATGGGGACCACATTAGAGCGACGGAAAGAGAAGAGAAAGAGAGAGAAAGAGAGAGAGTTGATGTGAATCTTGACGAGCGGCAGATGGATGAGCTTTTCAAGAAATTCCTTCCAAATCCAATATGGGTGCAAGAAAAGAGAATCTGCATTTTAGACGTCGTGAAAACGTCTAGGGCAATAATCATCGAGTTTAGCCAACAAAGCTGTCATTGAACGGACCTCATTTCGTTATATTTTGTGTTTGCTATAACTAGCGTCAAGAAATTGGTAAAAATTTAAGAAAATAGAAAAAGTGCTAATTAATTTTAAGCATTTGCGGCTTCTGATATGCTGGATTTTATAAATTTACACTGGCCCTGAGAGCCCTCCAAGACTCGATTTCTGCAATGCCTATGTTTTTTTTTTGTTGGACTCTATTTATGGCCAAAATTTCATGAACGACGTCAAAGTTCACTCATTGAAGCTTGACACCAGCCGCCACGTAAATGAGCACAAGGGCAGACTTTGAAATTAAAATAAGCAAAAACTAATCGCGTACCGTAATCCTCCGTGTGGAGAACGCTCTACACCGCTTGCACATCTAATTACTTAATACTAATCGATTGAGACGTCTGAGTAAAAGTCATTTAAAATCGATAGTAACCGCAATGGTGTATTACGTTCTCTCATCCATACCTGCATTCGATAGAACCTGAGTATTAATTAACCGCACTCACTACGCGACTACTGTAATGAGCCAGGGTTGTTGTGGTTTTAAATACCGTATACCACATGCGGAATAATACGTACCTATTGGAAATGCAACAGACATATGGATTATGCATTGTGAGTGAAAGCCTGAGGGTATGCCAGCCATATTGGAAAGCTTGGAGAAGAGTCAGAGTTATACGCGCTTTAAAAATTACCCTCGAACGGGTGGATAGTAACAGTTCGAAAAAACTTCTAGCAAACCGTTCTTCAAACTTCGAAGGGATTTCATTTTTTTGGTAATCAATAATGGCGTATGCAGTTAGAAAGCTGAAACTGCAAAAGTGATTACAAATCAGCGGTTATTTAAATGGAAAAGAGACCATCAGGATATAGGAAGGAAACAAGCGAAGCGAACTATACGTCGGCCGAGTGCGGAAATGTGAGTGTGTATAAAGCGGTGCCTGCCGCCCGCCGAGCCAATACCATCCATCCAGATGAATTGTATGGCCTCAACCATGGATATGAGAGGGCTCTACTCTCTCAGAATATCATCGATTGATTCTCATAACGCTATTAAGAGCGCATAATGATGTGGACATACATAATTCATGAATAGATTCAGTAGTTAGAGGAAACGTCCTTTGATAAAACTGCGCTAGTCATATGGTTTGCATGTGTCATAGCGTCCCACTAGGTGTTTTTCCACGACGGCATCAACGATTTCCAGGTTTCGGTAGAAATCAGGGCTCACGGTCATGGCACCCGTCCACCAAGTGCGTTTCTGTTGAATAGGTGGTTTCAACCTCTTGTGGATGCAAACGAAATAAATAATTTCGATTTTTCTCATAGAAAGCACGGATATTTAAAATTATATGGTCACTCATGACGTTCTTCAAAAGGGTGAGTTTCACAGCTAACACAATTTTGGCTCGCTTCTATCCCCCTTGAATTATGACATCCTAAGGAATCGAGTTCGATGTTATTTCTTCCGGTGCCAGTTATGTCGAATAAAGAAACGTGATCATAGAATACTTGGTTTTCTTGTGCTCTTATCACCGCAGTGTCCGATCTAACAGCACCGCCGAGTGGGCCAACAAATGTGAATATGTTAGGTTAAATCCACTCTATGCTCATAAAGTCGGCAAAAACTTAAATAGTGACTTTGTTGCTGCCAGTGCTTCCAGGCATCATTTCTTCACGGAACTACGACGTTTACAAAAACAGCAAATGTTGCCGTCGTCGCTCTACCTTCCCAAAACTTACATGCTCAGCAAACGGGACATTAATTGTGCTGTTTTCTATTGCTGATAAACAAATGGCAATTTCCTATCAACTCTGTTTTTGTTCCATTACACATTTTCACTCGTCACTTTGGTAGCCGTCTAGGTATTCTTCTTATGAGGTTGTTACTTTTCTATAATCAACATGTGTTTATATTTTTGAGCTTACACGAGGTTGATATGGAGATGTTTGTTTGGCTAACGTTTCGACGTCTTCGTCTTAATCAGAGCCGACGTTCCTTGTCGTTGGTCCACAGTTGTTCTTCTTCTCGATGTGTCTCTCCTTTAACTTTTAAGAAACTTTTGTATAGTTCTCATCGCGGTCTTTCATAGAGCTTACCATATTACTGCTATATAAATTGTTTTCTTGAGAGTTGACCTGAGGCGGTCAAAAGAAAATTCACTTCACCATATGTAATACATCGACAAATTTCACCTCACGAACAAGTTCGTACTAAGAAACAACCTATTCGATCAAATATTTCGATTCGAGCTGTGTTGAAAAAAATATGTCTCTTTATAGATCTCTACCTCTACCTCTCTACTTTACCTCTTCAGCTTTGCTGTAGTGAGCCTACTACGGAAACTAGAAATACCAAGCATAGATTTGTGTGAGTCAACTAGGAAAGTAGAACGCAAAGGGTTGTTTAATAATACTTACTTGGATAGTAGGATGGTCCGGGTCCACGAGTTTTGCGGATTCTAGCACATTTTCCATTCGTTTCTTTCCCTCGCAATCGTCGTCCATAGTGGTGGTTTTACTCGACCATGCTGGCTCGTATTGCTCGTATTGCGGTAGATGTTTAACAATAAGCAATACCGCGTTTCGATCTGTTTTAAGAATGAATGAAACCTTCTACGCTCGCATGAATTCAAGACAAGTGGTCTCGGGAAGAAATCGAAACAGCTCTGAAAAAACGAATTTCGCTAATATGTTAAACATTCGGGAACCAGCATTCTGACATCCTCGTTCTAATTTATCAAGAACCCAGTAAAACGCATACTTCGTCATAGGCTGTCGTATTTGCATAGCAAAACACTACGAAATTTTTGCAGAGTAGGTTAGACCTAGCAATGTTCATGAGTTTTATCTGAATCCGACCGGTGTGCTCACTATGAACCATATCATTTTGCTTTCTTCACAACCGTGATGTGTTTGTCCAGGTAATTGCTCCAGATGGCATTTCTAGAAAGTGCGTAAGCTGAAGGTCGAACCACCCCATAAGGCATTGCGATTAACTCTGCCAGGCATTTCTCTGGCCGTTCGATATACCTTGATCTATACCTTTATATATCTAGATTTCTACTGATCAAAACGAAAATCGAAAGTAATTTCCTCAGTTCTCATTTTTGGTCTCATTCGACCTTCCTGCTTCATTTTTCCACTTCCTATTTCTACGAATATCAATTTTTTCTACCATGATGGCTTTAATATGATTCCTTTGGACCTCGAATACTATTGCCTATAAAAAAAGCACGAGTAGACCGAACTATGCGCTTAAAACAACGGAGTTTATTTCTCAATGATCTGCACTTTATGATGGTTTACTTTTAGAAGAAAACGTTGTAAACTTACCCCAGTATACTAACGTACTACTTTTTTATTTCATATTTTATATGATCCGTCTTCGCGTCTGCTGTGAGGATCCGAGCACTTCTCACATTCGATTCCTTTCCTCGCATCCATTGTTCACGAAGATCTTCCAAGTCTTTACCTATGGCTTCGATTACTGCTTCAGGGTTTTTATTTTATCTTGGATGTAGTAGAATGCTGGTCGAGCAATTCTCCCTGGAGTCCTGAGATAGCCGGGCTGGAACTTTCCTTTTTCTCAGAGAACCCAATTGAATCTCAGAGAGCGATTTTTTCCCAGACAAGTCCGGTACCAATTTCCCGATCCCGGAGGGATGAGAGGTTTGGTTGGCCCGGGGTGGAATCGAACTAGCACCATGCTCGTGATGACGGACATCGCTACCACGGTGATATCTTCGCCCTAACCTACTACTTATGTATCGTACATCCTATACAAAAGACGAAATGTACCTAAAACAAGTAAACTAAAACATCGTACAATTGAGACATTGCTCTGAAACGGTGTGTAAAAATCGTTCAAGAAAAGAATGAAAGCGAAACCGTTTTATAGCGCAAGAAAGCCAATTATTTGCGAAACTTTAGGTACACCATCACGACAAAAAAGGATAGGAATCGGCTCGAAAACAATTTGATAGACTAGGAATGCTTTAAAGCCCTAATTGAGGCTGCGTTAAGGCATTCCTTCAAATTCACACAGATTTCATGGCTCCATGATTCTTAATTCGTAGTTTTTGGAGAGAAGCAAAGGCAGCCACAAGTTTTCCTTAATGTTCCTTTCTTAGATTACTCATCGTGCTATCGTTCTCCTTAAATCGTTGGCTTCTTTAAGCGTAAGTTAGATCCACTTTACTGCTATCTCTGAAAGTGATACGATACTAGTATGGAAACATGTGAGAAGGTGAAGGATGTATTCCATTATTCTGTATTATCTTTTAGTTCCGCTCCGGCAACTACTGCGTTCATGCTCATCGACGCATTCGTTGAGACGGCATCCCGTCTGAGACAATCATTTCTCAAATACTCTCCATCTTTTTCATCGTCACCCCTACGTTAAGGGTTAGAGGTTCAGAACATTAATTAATCTCTGAGGAATGCGCCATGTACTCATCTTCATCAGGCATCCTAGAAATGACTGAAACCATATCTGACCTATACAATGGCTTCCGGTGGCTTAACGATCTATTAAGTCAGTGCTGCTATCGTTCCTGACATGTCCATATCAATCTTCCAGATTCGGAAGGACGAATAATAGCTTGGTGAGTTTGAAGCGTAGGAGAGAACCAATAATTGAACAGCTGTTCACTGCAGCGCACATCTAACCACTGCGCTGTAGGCACACCATACTCTGACAATAAATAGGTAGATAGACATAAAAATAACAATTTAAATGTCGCTGTTCTTTCGCTTCTAATAAAATCTTCTTGCTCATACCGTTCATTTCAGAAAAATTTATTCCCAAAATTCTCTCATTATCCATTCTTTTCTTTTCTCTTTCGAACCAAAGCAGCAGTTATCTTCAATTTTTCCTCTAAATCAAATGCCCGGACTGAACCGGCGTTTTGGAACCAATATTTTATCACGATACGTGCCGTGCTATTAAGAAATTTCCATGTTAATAACGGCAATCTTGATTAACAGCGAGCGTGAATTTGGGATCTTTACGCAGATGAGGAAGGACAATTCACTGAAATCAATCATAAACCTTTTACCTCTTAACTTCCTATAGACAATCAGAAGAAATACCTTCTTGAATTATTCAGCCAACACGAGTTTGTTAAAAGCATCTATTGGGCTTACTTTTCGATGTCTTCGTTTCCATCAGAACCCATGATTTGAGTCGATGGTACACTGTCGTTCGTTTTCTCGATGTGGTGTCTCGTCAGATCGAGTCGAATCTTCTTCAGTGAAACACGGCTCGAAAAAGGCAACTTTTCTCGACAGCGCTCTTTTATACAGGACGGTTGTTGTTGTTGATATAGCTATTTTTTAATAATAATTTGTTTTTCAACGGATAATCCGTCCTGTAACAGTCGGTGTTATGTTAGCTAGCACATAGCGAATAGCAAGCCAATATTTCAAGGAAGAACTACAAGATTTATGTAGGATATGGCCTCGAGCATTGCTTAAAATAATCGTCTTAAGAGGGTTTTGGTGTTTCAGGTGTAGAAGCGAGAAGAAATATTAGTGAGCTATCATGTGAGCAATTTCATAGGTTCATTTGAAAACAGATTTAAACCCCTTTCAATTAGTATTATACCACGCCAGAACTACATTGAACCTACTCTTTTACTGGCTGCTTTACGTGTGTTCTAAAGTCATGACAGGCGTCATTGTCCGTTTTTGGTTCCTTAAAAAATATAGTTATTGATTATTAGCGGAATATAGAGACAATGGATGCGAGTGTGGCGTGTTGGTCGGAGGCGCTCTACAGCACACACTTGGGATCGATCCCTGCATCCGTGGCTCACCGAGCATTCCATCCCTCTGGGGTCGCCAAATTGGTACCAGACTCGTCCGGGAGGATAGCAGCACTGGCTCGATACATCAGTAGACCATCGCGAGTCATTGTAAAGGCCAGAAATGCATTCAATCATGATTCTTAGTGAAGTCGAATGCATTGCTCATCCCTTATGAATTGATCAACGCCGAAAGCTTTATCCTTTATTCTTTTGTAGAAACTGTGTCAGATGACACTAGATTGATTTCTAACACTCCACTCCAATGGCAATCTGTGACAGAGACTCACTTCGAAATTCTTTTGTCTGGAGATGTACAATCGCATCACAGCTCAGGTGATCTTGAAAAAAAAAGCCGAGTGTTACATGTTTCCCTAAACTCACAATCTATCAGTTTTGTGGTTCCACTAGAACACTCAAAAGTCCTATGTGTTGCTACTACAGACAGTTCTGGCTTAACATCTTTAGATTCCATTCAGTAAAAGCAGTTGCAAAATCTTCGAATTATTCATCGGGGTTGAAGAAACTTTTGTGTACGATAAATAACGATAAAACACTTATGCCGATAAACAGCGAAAGCACTTGTGTCAAATACTTCGAAGCAAAGCTATAATTAAGGACACAGTGAAAGGTACGAATTATAGATTGAGTGCTCCATACATGCGCTTCTTTCACACGGAAAAAAAGTGGGCCATTTTATAAAGGCATGTTATCTCAGTGTAGCTGGTATAATTTGAAATACAGACTCATATAAACTAAAAGAGTAACAAACACCGCAAATAGTCCCATAGCACGTGGGCGTTCCGATTAAGAGTGAAAAAACTGGTCAGGAATCTAATAGTTAGAGTCCGTCACCTACATGTACCTGGCTCGCGCACCTGTGTTCTCTCGTAATTTTTCTTCAATTGCACTGTGAATTGAGCGCAACTCATATAGAACGGTCCGGCTTCTCCACTTTGCAGACGTGGCTCATATGTACTCTCGTCTCTTTGTTGCTATGAAACTCAGTTAATCGGCGGTGGACTCATGCGATACACTGTTTAGTCTTGTAATCTCCTTGATCTGACATCATCACGAGTGGAGCTCGGTTCACGATTGTGATTGTGATTATTGATAGAATTGGTCATTTCTATGACGGTCAAATTTCGATTCAAGTTGTATTCTATTTGCATATTTATTTTCTTGACACTGACTGACAAGGATACTGCTCAGTCGAACACTTTCATAACTTCAGCAAATACCTAGGTTTCAATCTGAGGAATACAAGGGGAATCGATTCAACCGCATTCAACCACATTCATGAAGAAGGCGACAATACTCAAGCATCAGGCGAATCCACAGACGAAAAACTCGAAAATTTTCTTTGATAATGGTTACGAGGAAAAGAATCGATTGCAAGAAGTGTTAGGATCCACGTGGCAAATGTGAAAGACGGGCAGTTTGAATTGCTAAATAAAGTAAAAAAAATAACAACCGCGATGATGCTGAGATATTCACAATCTTAATCTTTTCACTTACTGCCTATTCTTTTTAATGGCAGGGTATGTTGCGAAATATAACTCGTATATAATGCTGAGACATTTACAAAACTCCGGACCGCAGATGTCAGCGGTGGGGATCGAACGCGCTATTATCTTTTCCGGGGAGTAACGCGTTCAGAACCACACCATGCGGGTCCTTCGTTTCGCCTTTCTCTCAGCTAGTTCTATCGATCTTTTGCCATCGGCAATCATCCTTCGACGGGATTGATCTAGGGAGTCTAAATCGGCATATAACGCAACTAAGCTGATGCTGGAGTTGAAATCACAAAAAATAACAATCTCGTTCCTGCCTATCAGAACAACAGTGAGTTAATGTTGAGCTATTTTCAAATATAGATTGGCCAAGTAGAACCTTAACAACCTCGCGTTAGCTTGACAATCTAAGAAAATATTTTCGAGTATTTTAAAAACCGATTTCATTAAACCTCGGTAACAATAACCAATAAACTTTTGCATCATTGAGTTAACACGATCGAACTAGCACCATGCTCGTGATAACGGACATCACCACCATTGTGCTATCCGTTTCCTGAGATTTGTATTTCGTTTACTAAACAAGGAAACGAAGGAATCTTCAACATCTGAAAAATAAGTTCCTTCTGGCAGCTTTATCTGTGTGAAAATTCAAAAGAATTGACGAATACTTATAATCGCTCCAGTGTACGGGAATATTTTGTAAAAGACGAATGATTTTCTCGCTTAAATTCATTGGAGCATTGTTCCATTTTAAATAAGAAAATAAATATGCAAATAGAATACAACTTGAATCGAAATTTGACCGTCATAGAAATGACCAATTCTATCAATAATCACAATCACAATCGTGAACCGAGCTCCACTCGTGATGATGTCAGATCAAGGAGATTACAAGATTAAACAGTGTATCGCATGAGTCCACCGCCGATTAACTGAGTTTCATAGCAACAAAGAGACGAGAGTACATAGCCAGAGTGACGCATTGTGTTCTATACGAAATAAAGGTGTGAACAGCATCACCACATTTTTCCTTCATGGCTTCGCCGAGGATCTTTAGAATTGGGTCAATAGTCTTCCGGCTGACACATTAGGGTGGTCAGTCGTTAGTGGTTCTTATTATTCGAAAGATTGACGTTTTCCGGATAGCCTATTTTCTACGTGTTGTGATGTCTTTTTCGATTTCTTTGTTGGATCTCCTTCTTCTGAGGTTTCTGTAGACGATAAATGGCACGTGCAACGTCGCAAAATGACGACGGTTATTTTCATACAGGAAACTGACGCACCGGTGTATTTCTCTTCAAATGAGACTCTTTTCATGTGCTGGACTTTCTGCCTCTTCTATGAGCTGTACGCTTTACATCATATAAACGTATCAAGTTGTTCAGAAGGAAATTAGCGTTAAACTATATTATTTAACTGCTGCAATGATGCTGAGATATTTGCAAAACTCCAGACCGCACGCGTTTGCGGTGGGGAACGAACGCGCTATTATCCTTTACGGGCACTAGCGCGTTCACCACAACACCATGCGGGTCTTTGGTTTCGCCTGCCTCTCAGTTATTTTTATCGATCATTGCAATCGGCAATCACCCGTCAACGGGATTAATCTGGGGAGCACAAATCAGCATTCAACCCATTCAAGCTGAAGCTATAGTTGAAATTCACAATGATGACTTTTTATTTACTGCCTTTTACATGTTTTTACAGCAAGGTATTATTTGTGAAACTAACTCAAAGGCAGGCGAAACGAAGGACCCGCTGGTGTTGTGGCGAACGCGTTAGCCCTCGGAAAGGTTAATGGCGCGTTCGTTCCCCACTGCAGACACCTGCGGATCAGAGCTTTGCAAATATCTTGGCATCACGATGGTTATATTATTTGAAATGTCATAACTTGTTTCAAACAAAACTTTATTAATTAAAAAAAACCATGAATCTGCACATTTGCCAACAAGAAGTAAGTTTACTTATTCCAGCTGTATACAATTCTGGAGTTCTGGAAGTGATGAATTCGTTGAAGGTATTTTTTGCATCATTTTGGTTGATAAAGCATTTCTAGCGCAGGAAATTTTTAGGGTGCTTAAGGAAGTGATATTCGATAGGCAAATGGTCTGGTGAACATGACCGATGAGGCAAAGTATCATAGCCCAACTCGTTCAACCTCTACGGAGCTGGTTCTGCAACGTGAGGCCGGACATTGTCGTGAACGATTGGTTCTTTTCTGTGGACTAATGCCAGTCATTGTTGTTGGATTTTACGGTGCATTTCGTCGATTTGTTGGCAATACTTCTCTGACGTAATCGTTTCGCACGGACTCAAAAAGCTGTGATGAATCAGCCCGATTGCCAGTCACCAAACGGTCACCAATACCTTTTCTTGGTGCAATTTTGGCTTTGAGAAGTTCTGCGGAGCCTGATCCCAATCCAAGCATTGAGCTGGACGCCGCTGTTTGTCGTAAAGAATCCACTTCTCGTCGCATGTTACAGTTCCATCAGGAAAAAGGTCGTTTTTTTGCGAAGAATAAGAGCAGACGTCACTTGAAAATAGCAATTTTTTTGATTATCGTTCAATTCGTGCGGCACGCACTTGTCGAGTTTTTTTTTATCTTTCCTATGCGACTCAAGTGAGTTGAAATTGTTCCTGTGCTTACGCCAAGCTGTTCTGCAAGTTCTCGAACAGTTAGTTGTTCGCGTTTTCGCTTCCACTAGTTGCATGAATTCGTTATCGTCAATTGAGACGCTCGCGGCCTTACTTATCTTCGATGTCGAAATCACTAGATCGAAATTTTCGGAACTATGTTTGCACTGTTGATTCACTAGCACTACCTTCATCCCAGACTTCCATTTATGTTTCGTGCTGTCTCTCCTGCGCTACGACCGAGGTCGAACTCGCAAAGGAAAATTTGACGAAAACTCGTTTTTGACACCTAAAATTGCAGAGCTCAAAATTAATAAAAGAGTTTTACATTGACAAAATATATGAGGTGCTAAAAATATTTTATAGGTAAAGAATACATTAAAAGAATAAATATTTTAAAACGTTTATTTATTTCTGAACGATCTAATAGGACACATTTGTGTATATCCTTTCATTAGTAAGCTCATACGAGTTCAGTTAAAAAAGAAAGTTTATTCGGCGACCGTCGTTTCCTTCTTTTCTTTTTCTTTTTTCGTTTTCCTTTTTAAATCTGTTTTCCAGTGCAAACTTATCAGTATACACTAATCATCCATATCGTGGTTAAATGAATGTCGGTTTGAAAAGAACACACACATGTCTTTACTTCTACTTTCTGTCTATTCTTTTCTCACGACAGAGTACGATCTGAAATAGAACCATAAGAGTGTTGACATAAAAACGAAGCTCGGAACCTCAGTTTGACTTCGAAGCCGTGATTACTCTTATAGGGGTTACTAGCGTGCTCTTCAGAACACCAACTGCAATACACACGTGGAATCGATCCCACGCCCACGACCCACCTGCCTTCCAACCTTGCCGGGTCGGTAAATTGGTGCCAGACTTGTCTGGGAGATTAGCAGCACTGGTTCGATACATCGGTAGACCACCGCGAGTCATTGTAAAGGCCATATATGCATTCAATCACCTCCAAACGATGCTTAATGAAGTCGAATGCATGGCGCACTCTTCAGGGATTGATCAACGCTGAGAGCTTTTTTAGCTGGCTATTTGGATAAGGAAACGGAAAATGGTAAACTCGGTCTACTTTATCTACAAATTTGAAATAGTTCCTAACGCGCAGAAACCACTCGTGAAATCAAGTTGGTTTTGGCAAACGAACAGTTTACGACAGCGTTGCGCAACGCTTTCTTCAAGAGTAATCACATGTGGATGGAAGCACTGATGATGAGAATGCTCAGGAGCAGGCTGCTGCGATCAGCGATGATCATTCGATAACGTTAGCTGAAATAAATCCTCCTCTGAAGAATCGAGCAAGGGATTGATAAATGATCTAGGCATGTAGGAACACTTTCAGAGCACCGAAACTGAACTGGAAAAATCAAGTAGAATTCGGGTACGAAAACCAAAGTTGCCATCGTTTTTAGACAGTTTTGTATTTCTTATGTGAAGAAATGAGCGCGTGGTGCAGTGGTCGGGGGCATCACGCGATACACACATAGGATCGATCTCCGCACCCATGGCTCACCAAGTCTTCCATCCCTCCGAGGTTGGCAAATTGGTACAAGACTTGTCTGGGAGAATAGTAGTGCTGGCCCGATACATCGCTAGGCCACTGCAAGTCATTGTAAAAGCCAGATATGCATTCAATCACCTCCAGACGATGCTTAATGAAGTCGAATGCATGGCGCATCTTTCAGGAATTGATCAACTCCGAGAGCTTTATCCTTTATTATGTGCAAAAAAACGATGTGGTTGTTTACTGCACTGTAAATTAAGGTGAAAAATGAATTACGTGCCACTGCTGACAACTCTCTCCATAAAATCGGAAGAAGTTGAAGTATGAAAATCTTTCCGAGACAAATCCTCATCCGAAGAACACTGTGATAACTTTATCGTCGCTAAACGTACATTATAATTGTTCTTGGTCTGCCCAGTAAATTCGTATTCATGTTGTGACATTTTGGAACTTCCTCCCTTTAAAACCAGACGTCACATACTGCTTGGAAATACTTCCTGGTGCTTCTTTCCATTGCAGAAAGCCAATGGCAAGGTTGAATCTTTATACGCGCATTCACCGCCACCATGTGCTCATTTTCCTGATTTCATGCATACTGGAGTCTTAAGTCAGTGCTGCGGACCACAAAAACAAAGCCCATCTCAAAATTTACCTTCATTTGAGGACAGCTCTATGGTCACTTGCCGTGCGTGGTTAAATCCCTGACGGCCACATAAGGGATCACCACGTAGTCTCGTGGCTAATGAACTCGTGACCCCTTTCTTGTGGGAGATTCGTGGTCTTAAAATCATTTCCGAGATATTCTTCTCACTATTCAGGGAACAATGTTATATCCTTAATTCACGAATTTTGATCAAGAACATGTGCAGAATTTATGTAGAGCGAGGAAGCGATGATTGAAGTAATCGTTTCAAAAGACGTGATCGAATGTTCTCCGGAATTCCTACCTGCTTTTTTCCAATAATGCATCGTTTAATGAAGATCAGTGAGCATGAGCTTGAAACGCGTGATTGTACCTCGATTAGGGTCAAGTAGAGACGACCTGTGCTCTTGTTTAGCACCTAGTGGGCTTAACTAGCTGATGTCCAATCACAGAAGTTACGTCTGCATTCTGGTGATTAAAACTCGGTCATGGGCTTCCTATTGGTGATAACTCTGTAAGGCTATCTTATACACCTTTAATGCATGATTAATGATTTCTAACGATGTTATCCTCTTATCACAATGAGTCACGTTTATCCTTAAGTTCCTACGCCGAGTACAGTTGCATACGAGGAAGGTTGAATCACCGCGGTATGTCTGCTTTCGTAAAATATCTCTATTTTAATATGTGAACTTTAGCATTTAGAGACTTTTAGAGACAAGCTAAAGTTTATGAAAGATGGAAGATTACCAAAGTTGCTCCCAAGTACCAAGGTTCCCAATGGCTATGCAATGGTGTTCGAACCAGCCCTCAACAGTGGTCAGTCACTCCATATACTGTGTATTTGGATCACTTTATCGCTATTCGAAAAGATATGATGCTTTTTACGAATTCTTTCAAAACTTCGTTACCGCTCGTCGTAGATAAGAAAAAGCTATTAGTAAGAATTTCGAAATTGTTTTCTACCAACGGTCCACCTCATTTGAGGAACTATAGTTTCTTTCGTGAAACATTGGTTTTCCGAAGTTTCATATTACCTTATATTGTTTCGAACCAGTGAAACTTGAGGTTTCCGGGGAGCACGAAGGTCTTGAAGGCATATTCTTTCTTTCTTTCATTCCTATTTGCGCATCAATAAGTGGACTGATTTTGAGGAAACTGTTTCGTCTATCATAAATTGCGTTGTTGTCGGTATGGCGCTGAGCCAACAGCCTTTTAAATCCACACACTGTCACTGCTTTGGATTCATGAGGACTGGATAAAAAAACTGAGCAGGAATTCTAGTAATTCCTCAGTCGCGATATTTTAGCAATTTCTACCTGAAACCAGAAAATAACGATGCGCTTCAACAATTATCGGCTCGCATATCTCACCTTTACCTCGTTCGTCTCAGTTGTTGGTCTTCTTGACAATCAGATCCCAGATATCGGCCTTAACTATTTCGTGAAAACGTTTCAGTTCTTTGTAGTGATTCCATTCGTACTAATTACCAAATGAAAACGAAACTCCGTGCTTTTCTATAGGCAGTAACTACTTCGAGAGGCCCGACGGCTGTCTCATTGATTTCTATCACTTTTCGAATTCCTCTTTCAAGTATATACTTACCGATCATTTAGAAGCAGACATAACACTATCGTGCATGGAGATCGGAGAACCATTCATCCGGATTCTTTTTCCGTCATTCGAAGAGTTTAGCGATATTTTATTGCCTTTCTCCTAATTACACTTTCCTCTGTGTTGAATTACAGTCCCACAAACCGTATTGGTTGAGTGTTCTTCACTACGTCCGTAATCCTAGGAAAGAATTTCTTTCTTCCAGTAGACCTTTGCGTTTCGTTCTCAAAGATAGCAGTTACATTAATGATCGAAATGTTTCTACTTGTTGTGTCGATTTTTCATTCGGAGCTTTCCGATGGTGTATCTTTTCTTCGTGGCTTGCCCGCATAGAAGACCCGACCTCGCTAATCAGTCTCTTCAAGTGTTCATGAATGTGCCATATTCAAACTGCAGATGTCAGTTACAAATGTTGGTGGATAAAAATCTCTGTCGGTGACCTTCTTAGGGAAAGTTATGAGCAGCAGATGAGCACAAGAGGAGACGCAATCGTCTACAGGCAGACGTGTTGCGCTACGGAAGCCCGCACGGCTAGGTGACGCCGTTCACATTTCATCACTAGACTTCCTCTATACAAATGATGGGATCTTACTAGTAAATTTCTAAATGTTTGTTTCTTTTTCATTTTAACGAAGGTTCTGTTTTTACGTTAGGGATATATGTGAGATCGAAAAAAGTCAGATTTTCTACATGACACGCAACACATCTTGGGTTCGAACTTCTTTGACCCAGAGGTCGTGAATTAGGTAGGAAAGACAACAAAAAGCGACCATACAGTGCTCTCAGTGCTTCCATGGCATCGTCTTGTGCTCAACATCTTACTAGCCAGAACCTCTGAAAGTTGTTTTTCAATAACTGACATTGATTTCTTGACCGTTGTAGTATTGGACGGTGTTGATGTCTTGGTTGATTTATAGAAGAGGCCTTGCTCTCTCCTTGTTATATATGCGTAGATATAAATAGTGTCTCCCTCAAATTTCAGTCGTGTTTACAACTAAAACTGTCGAAAAATTGGTAAAAGGATTTAATACTGGGTTTCATCCCGGTATCAAAAGGCTCTGAAAAGGTTAAGCCACTGAAACGTCAGCTGTTGTAAAGGATAAAGAATTAAGCTCTTGGCATTGATCAATCCCTGAGGGATACGCCATGCATTCGACTTCATTAAGTATCGGTGGAGGTAACTGAATGCATATTTGGCCTTTACAATGACTGCTGGTGGCCTACCGATGTATCGAGCCAGTGCTGCTATCGTCTCAGACAAGTGTGGTACCAGTTTGCCGACTCCGGGGAAATGGAAGGCTTGGTGGGCCATGGGCGCTCGGATCGAATTCTACGTGTGTGTCTCTTGTCAGCTATTGTATGCTAATAAATTCTACAATATCAACCTCGCGTTTGCTTATCGAAGGAAATCAGTGGGTTGTCGATTAATACTGAAGTTAAGAGGAAATCGGTCTTGGGAAAAAAGTTTAAGTTTTTGAAACCTCCGATGGAAGAGTAGTAGATTCCAGCATCGAACATATGTTTGGAAACGCTATCAATTTTGCTGGACGAAATACCGCTTGTTCATTTGCTTCTGCATTCGAAACACAAGCCTTCACGCAATAACTTGATTTATATGTCACGGTTCCATGATAATCATAACCTTCTCTTGCTAGAAAAAAAACCACATGTACTTTGGAGGCAGAATTCTGCAGATCATTCTATTTTATTCCAACTAAATAAAAGAACGCGGGCGGCGCAGTAGTCGGAGGCGCCCTGCAACACACACTTGGAGTCGATCCCGTGCCCATGGCCCACCAAGGCTTCCATCCCACCGGGTTCGGCAAATTGGTACCAGACTTGTCTGGGAGGGTATCACATGATTTTTTTACTCGACTTCACCATATGAGAATCTCGGCCCTTCTTGTCTTCGATTTGTTTCCTCGCATCCATCATCCAGGAAAGCAATTAGTTTTTTTTTTGCATAGGTTCGATTGTTGCTTAAGGACTTTGGTGCTCTTTATAAATATAGTTGAATTCTGGTCGAGTCGATTCTACCTAAATTGCTTTAGCACCCCTGCTAGATCATTCTCAGATTTTCATCACAGGCAGCAGTCATCATTTGATTGAAGGGAGAGTACGGTGAGGAAGAAGTCTGGTACCAATTTTCCGAATCCGATGGAATGGAAGCTTTGGGGGACTTCGGGCGGTGATAAGGCAGAGACTTGCTTGTCTTAAACGTAACCATTACTGCTACGGTACTGTTTTCCTAAATGAAACGTCTTCTCGGGCCTTCTCTAAATAACGATCCCGTTTCCGTCATCTTTTTTGCTTCTGCGTTCTGCTGGTTGTAGAAGTTTCGATGCCAGGATTTCTTGATAAAAGTTTAGATTTTGTCATAGCTTTATCTAATTTCAGTCCCGTGTTGCAGGAAATGTAGCATTACCTGAGTATACGGTCCTTTCGGAATTGAGGGACTGAAATCCTCGTTCAATTGCTCCGGCTAAGTCTTCACGAGAAATCACCTACAACTAATATATGAGGCTTATTTTGCGTGCTAAAATGACGTAGATATGAAACGTTTTTGTTAAAGTGGTTCACAAAGTGCTGACATGAGGTTCTGGTTGAATCTTTGGCACAACCAGAGTTTTATTCTTCCGTGGCGAACTTTTGAATAAATACTTTTGAACTTCTTTACTGTTTAATGGAGTCGAGTGGATGGCATATTCCTAAGGATTCTATCTGAGCCTAAGCCCTGAAGTTTGTTAATTTGGTCGATATTTATGAAATATGAATCAAATTCTCAGAAACTCTTGGGCGACACTTTGGATCACGTTGTCTCTTTCAGGAAGAGGATTTCGCAAACAATACTGCATCATGTCGCGTTCACAGCAATGCTCCGACTGCACGTTCACATTCGTATGGTGTGATCCATAGCCAATCTCGCAATCTCTTGAATTTTGAAGGAACTACGGATCACTGCATGGAGACGGAATGCGACCAGAATCCATGTTCCACGTGTTTTACGAAAACTGGACTTGATCATTGCAATGAAGATTGTGATGCAGGGCTTTACGGAACATTCCACCACAAAAACAACAAGGTTTGCTGGTACATATCTTTGTTTTAATCTTGTTGTTGTTTTTTAGTAACTCGAAAAAATTATTTTTTTATTTGTTTTTATTTGACCCGCCCTCACGTCTACTGTGTAGATCTCAGTACTTCTCACATTCAATTCGTTTCCTCGCATCCATTGACCACAAATATCTTCAAACGTAACGTGTGGCTTCGGTTGCTGCTTGAGGATTTTCATTTCATCTTGGATGTTGCGGAATGCTGGTCGAGCAATGCTGCCTAGAGTCCTGAGATAGCCGGCTGGAGCGTTCCCATTCGGATTGCAGAGAGTGATTTTTTCACAGAAATCTGATACCAATTTCCCGACCGTGGAGGGATGAGAGGCTTGGTTGGCCCGGAACGGGATTCGAGAGAATTAAGAAAGATAAAGTCAAACAGCAGAGGATAGAAATGTTTGACCTTTACAGCAATAGGGGAGATTACTTTATGTTGGTTGAAGCAGTATCCATGAAACTGAGGTCTATTGATTTGTGATAGAAGTTATGCACAAACCACCCTTGAAATGCCATTAAATTGCAAAAGAAAGCAAGCTGAAAATATTGAGAACCTGTTAAAACGTGGCGACAGAACGTGGTCACTAATACCTCACCGATTTTTCGCCACACCTGAATCTCTCTCACTCTATGAGGTAGAGGGATATGGCTGATTACTCCCTTAGTTTCATCATTCGTAAAAGCGTGGCTCAATCAGCGAAAACTAATTACACATAAACTCTTTCTGAAGATAGAAATACCGCTCTATTTACCACAAGCTCAGTTCGCATATTGGGTTGTCCAAACACCTTCACTGCAGTTGCTCTCGCTGATTAGCAAGGTGTGTCATAACGATGTTTTTCTTCAATAAGCAGACACGAGGTTGTTCTTAAAGGATTTATTAGGATACAATCGCTGACGTTTCGGCACTTTCGCCTTCTTCAGAGCCTAGAAAGGTCAAATTGAGATGCGATCTACCCAGCCAAACACTTTCATAACCCCAGCAGATAAAACTTAACAATAAATTTGTTTCAATGATGCTGAGATATTTGCAAAACTCCGGACCGCAGGTGTATGCGGTGGGGGACGAACGCGTTATTGTCATTTCCGGGTAGTAGCGTGTTCACCACTACACCACGCGGGCTCTTCGTTTCGCCTGTTTCTCAGGTAGTTCTATCGATCTTTTGCCATCAGCAATCACCCATCATTGAAGTTATATTTCACAATGTATACCCTGTAGTTAAAAAGAGTAGGCAGTAAATAATAAGTTAAAATTGTGATTATAACTGCGGCCTCAGCTTAACTGGGTTCAATGTCGATTTGGACTCCCCAGATCAATCCCGCTGACGGGTGATTGCTGATGCCAAAAGATCGATAGAACTAGCTGAGAGACAGGACGAAACGAAGGACCCGCATGGTGTGGTGGTGGACGCGCTACTCCCCGGAAAGGACAATAGCGCGTTCGT
Organism: Angiostrongylus costaricensis; assembly: GCA_900624975.1. Taxonomy (NCBI): domain Eukaryota; kingdom Metazoa; phylum Nematoda; class Chromadorea; order Rhabditida; family Metastrongylidae; genus Angiostrongylus; species Angiostrongylus costaricensis. The sequence continues at coordinate 96,692 of UYYA01004491.1, forward strand.
TCCCCACCGCATACACCTGCGGTCTGGAGTTTTGCAAATATTCAGCATTATAGAAGTTATATTTCACAATGTACACGTTGTCGCTAAAAAGAGTAGGCAGTAAATAATGAGTTAAAATAAATTTGTATTCGCATAAGAAACACCTTCATTTAAACACCTACCGTTTATTTCTTGTAAGTATTTAAGTTAGTTGATGGATAGCAGCCGCACAGAGTGATACATGGGCGATAACTGTGTCTGTGTCAGGTCATTGGATTAGCCCGAGGTATGGCGCCAGGTCGCGCGTGATGACAAGACACTCCTCCTTGCGGTTCATTTTTGAATTTTTGGCATTGATCCAAAACGCTTCAAGAGTTTTTCGCGCTGATGTTTTCGATTCCTGCGTAAGGATAGTGGCTCCTACCTCAAAATCTTCTCCGTTGTGTTCCTGCATCCTATGCGTGTCTAGTGGACTATTTTGTTTTAATTTAGATCTACCGACTAGGTGTTCTTTTACGCCGACGCAGAGTGGTCTACCCGTTTCGCCAACATATTCGTGCCCGCCCGCTTTACAAGAGATCAGATAGACTGTACCCGAACTCATGCAATCACCGTCTCTACCATTTGGGCAAATTATGCAGTTTTTCGTTCAACGCAGACAGTCAAACAGGCGGTTATGAACTAGCTGGCGTCTTAGAGTGTCCGATGACATTTCTATCACTCTTACGGAATTCTCTAGATCGGCCCTTATTAAGCAACGTTTTATAGCTGCACTTATTTCGTTTGAAATAAAGGGCAAGAGGAACGGAGCCTTGTTTTCGCTAGAACTATCGCTCTGGGGCGTGGGTTTTCCTCTATGCCTATGCCGAGAAGCTACAGTTTCGTAACCATTTGAAATGGCTATTTGCCGCGCCAGTTTCGAGGATTCTTCCCTCTGCTCTCTACCTGTGCACATGCTGATGGCGGTTCGAAACATATTTCTTATAAGCGCCCTTTTAATGTGTGAGGGATGAGAGGAGAGGTAATGAACCACTATATTCTTACTGCTTGGCTTTCGATACCATCTTGTGTTGCAGCCGTTTTCGGATAGGTTGATTTGAACGTTTAGAAATGGAAGCCAGATCCCTATCGCTTTCTCGCGGGTGAATTTTATGAACTCTGACTGTTCGTTCAATAACTCAAAGCATTTGTCCATCTCCTCTTGTGTGGAGCAGATGACAAAACAATCATCTATATACCTATAGTAGAGTAACGGCCTGAGATCGATTACTGGTGCTTCCACTTTAGACATAAAGACAACGGCAAGGGTTGGTGTCAGTCGCTGTCCCATTGCCAACCCTCTAATTCGCGCGCAATATCTCCCGGACTACCTGAAAATCGAGCAGTTTAAACAGACCTTTAGGAGTACCATAAGCTGCTGAATCGAAAAGCCATACATGTTTTACAAATTCAAAACTGAACCGCAAGGAGGAGTGCCTTGTCATCACGCGTGACCTGGCGCCATACCTCAGGCAAATCCAATGACCTGGCACAGACACAGTTACCGCCCATGTGTTACTCTGTGCGGCCTCTATCCATCAACTAACTGAGATACTTACAACAAATAAACTGTAGGTGTTTAAATGAAGCTGTTACGTATGCGAATATAAATTTATTTCGAAACCGACTTTCCCTGAACCTCGGTGTGACTAATCAATATACATTCTTTCTTGATAAGCTTGCACGAGGTTGATAAATATATTTATTTTCGGCTAACGTTTCGACGTCTTCGTCTTCCTTA
>UYYA01004492.1:0-15304 GCA_900624975.1 Angiostrongylus costaricensis
AACATCAAAAACAGCGACAACGAAGATCTGTACCAACCTCGCGTCAGCTTAAGAAGATCAGTTTATAAGATCACATAAATAAATATATCAACTATCTATGCCGAGGTTTATAGAAAGTTGGTCTTTCGAGTTGATAATTCAATGTTTTTCTTCAATAAGCAGACACGAGGTTGTTAATATAGAATTTATTAGAATACAATAGCTGACGTTTCGGCGGTTTCGTCTTCTTCAGAGCCTGGAAAGGTTTTATCTGCTAGGGTTATGAAAGTGTTTGGCCGAGTAGATCACATCTTAATTTGACCTTTCCAGGCTCTGAAGAAGGCGAAACCGCCGAAACGTCAGCTATTGTATTCTAATAAGTTCTATATTAACAACCTCGTGTCTGCTTATTGAAGAAAAAACATTGAGATGCAAGTGTTTGTGCATTGTAGCACTGACCCACAGTACAACAATTATAGGTGCATTTATGCGTTAAGGCGAAGTCTTTTATAAAAATATTGGTAGTGGAAACTTATCAAGCTCCCTATTAAACGAGAAATTATCGTCAGCTGTCGGAAAGCCAGCATCGGACACTGTGAGTTGAAGAGCACTTTTGTCTCAGTTAAAATCATCACTTATAGTTATAATTGGTTTTCGTTTATGTTCTTCCTTCCGAATACAGTAATATTTAGGAGACCGTTTTATGATACCAATAATGTGCAAACAAGATTCTTTCTATATTCTGGGAGCAATTCCCTAATGGCCTCATAAATGCCAAACCAGCCTTCTGCTTGGATTTTGTTTGTGTTTTACCACAACTCTCACAAAGTTCTCTTACGAATTGATCTGTAAGTAATAGCATTAGATTCCCAGGATCGACTTTCTATTAGTCTCAGCATTAGAATATGAATGTGTCGTTTTCTTGTTCAGCAATCGCGAGGTTTCTAAACAGCATACATTTACTTCCATAGAAAAACACAATACACTACAACGCTAGCTGACGTTTCGGCAGTATCGTCTTCTTCAGAGCCTGGAAGGGTATGCTGATACACAATCTACTAGGCAAAACGCTTTAATAACACTTACAAAAAGACTCTGGTAATTACATGATCAACGGCTTCTCGAAAAACCCACCGCTTTTTCGTGACTTCCAATGAGGAAGTTTAGAACAGCTGATTATAGTCGCATGTGGTTGATGACTGCACCATCCCACATCAAAAATCGATGCGAACGTACGGGATCAAGTCGCGTATAACCTCCGGGCATTCGTCCCTGCTATTCATTGTAGGGTTTTTGGCATTGATCCAAAAAGCCTCTAGGAGTTTTCGCGCTGGTGTTTTGGACTCCTGTGCAAGGATATTGACTTTTACTTCAAAATCGACTCCGCTATGCTTTTGTATCCTATGCGTGCCTAGTGGGGTGCTTCGTCTTAGTTTTCGTTTGCCATCTAGGTGTTCTTTTATACGGATACACAAAGGTCTGCCCGTTTCGCCAATATATTCATCTCCGCAATTATTATAAGAGATCAGGTATATCGTACCTGAACTCATGCAATCACCGTCCCTGCCGTAAGGGCAAATTACGCAATTTGTTGTTTCACACAGACGGTCATACAGGCGGTTGCGAACTAATTGGCGACGTAGAGTAGCCGGTGGTATTTCAACTATCGTTACCGATTCCTCTAGACCTGCCCTTCTTAAGCATCGTTTTTTCGTCTCGTCGTCTGCCGAAACGTCAGCTAGCGTTGTATTGTATCGTGTTTTTCTATGGAAGTGAATGTATGCAGTTTAAAAACCTTGCGATTGCTGAACAAGAAAACGACGCATTAGCATTAGATTTAACTCGAAGTCTATGGACGTTTTCGTAGGCGGCAGAAAGCACGGCTTTGGAAATACGTCTCTTCTTTCGAGGTTAGAATAAATTAATGCATATAAATGTTTTATACCATTTTTAAAACAGTAGGCTGTTACCATATGGTTTATCAATTTTGAAGGAACTGAGGTTGCTGTGTTTTTAAATGGATGCTGAACGTGCCGCCTGCTTCATCGCATTGTGCTTTCCACACCATGCCCTGCAATTCACAAGTGATCTTTGGTTCTATCCCACTTCCCGTTTTCATTAAGCCTTCTATCGCTACTGGGTAGGCAAATTGGTACCAGACTTGTGTGGGAGACAGTGGCACCAAATTCATACATCGGTAGGTTACCGCAAGTCATTAAGTCAGTAGGTTAAGTCGAGATGTAAGTCAAATATGAATTCAACCGTTGCTAATAATGAAGTCGAAAGTATGGCGCATTCCTCAAAAATTGATCAACGTCGAAAGCATCATCCTTTTATCCTTGAGGACTTGGGTTGTAGAAAATCATCAAACTTTTCATCCACAGTGGCTTATTTCGGCAGAATTCACTTTGTTCAATACCTTGAAAGAGGCAAGCGTTTTCAGTTGTTGGATGAACAATCAGAACATAAAAAATTCATTCGAAAGTGAGTGATGGGGAACTGGTTTCTGTTATAGAACTTTCAAGTGTGTGTAATTCTGTAAAAATCGCTATATTGTGAAGGACTACCGTAAGCAAAGTAATAAAAAAAACACTCGAAATATAACCTCTCCTTCTTCTTCGCAAACGAATAAAACCATTATGGAATGTCAATTTGTGCGTGGGAAGAGAAACAGCAATCCCTTGACTCTGGGTACTAAACAAACGTCTTCACTAGCTACGAAGGTGTATGCCACATTACTAAAATTTAAGATTGAGGTTTTTTGAATGAAATTGTTTGTTGGAGTAAGCTATGACTGCGATCTCTCACATGCTCCTAAGAAGACGAAATAGCCTGGAACTTCGGAGACAGGAAAGCATTCCCTTCGATAAAGAGTCATTTTTTTTTCCTCCCATTCTGCATCGTTACACCGGCTTCCCACATGTTATCTGTTGGAATGCAAGGTTATCGGTCAATTGGAAGTAACAGTGCATCAATCTTTTTTATGAACAGAAACCACAGCATCGGCAACTATTGCTTAGTGTACTTAAGGTACTTGTCGTTATAAGTATACAAGATGCGAGTGTGTTTCACAAAAAGGAACCAAACTGACGCCCATCAGCTTAAGTGGTCTTCTTTTCTGGGTTCCTGGACATTGTTCTCTTAATGCTAACACCAACCTTGCTATTGGAAGAAGAAATTGGTGAAGTTTGTGTTAGAACTGGTCATAAATTTTTTTTGCTAAAACACTAAACTATGAAGACAGCAATTATCGAATAACTCAACCTGTGCCGGTTGTCCCCTATCGTCCCTTCCCCCCTTCCCTTCCATGGTAGTAAACGTTGCAGTTCGTGGTTTATTTTGTCGATTCTCTCTCAGCGTTTTTCCAGTGTAGTAATTTTTTTAAAGCCCAAAAACTGGTAGCCAATGTGGCTCTTTCTAGCAATAACGCAAATGTCCTTAAAATTTCTATGATGCTGAGATATTTGCAAAACTCTGGGCCACAGATGTTTCCGGTGGGGAACGAAGGCGCTATTCCCCTTCCCTGGGGACTAAATCAGCAATGAACCTATGAGTTGAAAGGCAGGAGAAACGAACGACCCGCATGGTGTGGTGGTGAACGCGTTAGCCCCGGAAGGGTAATGGCGCGTTCGCTCCCAACTGCAAACACCTGCGGTCCGGAGTTTTGCAAATAGCTTAGCATCATAGAAGTTATATTTCGCAACAAACCCTGCTATTAGAAAGAGTAGGCAGCAAATAAAAAGGTTAAGATTGCCCTTACGATCATCTTCAGATGGAAGATAGCTTTCAGAAAATTTTTCAGCTTAAAAGAATAAAAGAGTATCATATCTTATTCAGAGATCCTCGTGAAGAATCTGATGGTGATGACCTTCCTGTGGCCCACTTGACGTCCTGTGGGGCCTATTCACTGACGATACTTTTGCACGAGTGCATACGAAAGTAGCATCGTTTTTTGTTTGTATTCTAAGTACGAAAAACCACACATTATTTCTGGAGGACCTTCATGGGGATGTTCCACCATCTTGCTGGTGATCCTCTTTCTGTAAGCTTAAAATCTCGTAACGTATAGTGGACCTGTTCGGTAAAGCACCACGTAACCGCACCATCTGATCTTCGACATTTTGACGTGTATGGCAGCAAATTTCAACGTTAATCCTTAAGAGAGGCTACTAGTTAAGCCCTTATCCTCACTTGCGCAATATGGGATATTCCTATTATAAATGCGTCAACAACTCAATCAGTAGTCCAGAACGGGCTTTCATCATGCTCACATAGTGTTCAGGTTCTTCACTCGGTGTTATAGACGGTAGTGCTTGATGGTTGATATCTTCTCACCTTGACCAGTTTGATGATTTCGCACTTCCATTTGAGTATTAGAGAAGAAACAGCATTAAAAATGGTACGTGTTAAGGATAAAATGAGACAAAGTGTAATGCATACAGGGAAAAGAACTTAAGATGTCCCTTTTCGGCCACTAATTTCAACAGCCTAAAACTTTTAGGGACTTAACAAAGTGTTGTGTGGTAAAACCACATTGTATGGTGGTTTCTTTTCATGCTATCCGGACCGTTTCGGTTGTCTCGCTTCAGCTTTTGGCAGATACAATTGAAGTTCCTTAAAACGCAGTGTTGAAAAGCCTTCGTAATGAGCACTATGAGGAGTTCCTTGTGTTTTAAAGTTATGCACAAATTTCAAAACTCTGACACTGTAATAAGTAATTAGAAGCGATTAAGATCTTTATGAGGAGTAACATATCATTGTGAAAAGCACTATACAGCAAATACTTAAGAGCGAGGTTTAAAAAAGAGGAAATGAACTGTGCTTCACTGTGTAGGTGATGTAACTGTACCAATTCTGAGCATAAAGCTAATTTTTCATACAACCTCCAAATTTCATTTTTACCTTACTTTTTGATTTATTCCCACATGGATGGTTAGGACAGTGTTTAGTTCATCATAACCAACACGTTCGGTGGGTTCTCCTGATCTTGAGAGCGACCATTTTGTTATATGATAGCAAATGGCGCACTCGGGGAAATATCCTCACAAAAGCAGTGGGAAAAACTTAAAATCAGAGTCTCACATTGCAAACTGCTTTGTGAACTCTATTCTGCCTCAAAAGCTGTAATCATCAGTATTAAAAAATTCTCACCAGTGTGTATTCTTTCACTGATAAGCTAACGTGACGTTGATGAAAGAAAATTCTTTGTTCAGCTAAGGTTATGGCGTCTTCACCTTCTTCAGAGCCAGATTGATCCGAGTCGATTGTCCACAGTTGTTCCATCTTCCGATGTGGGTCTTCGTGGTTGCATCGAGGCGAATCCAATGGAGCACCAAAATGAAGTTTCTTCAAAAATATTGCTACGCTTAATGCTACCGTCTGCTGTAGGATGGATTGTATTGAGAAAAACAAAGGATTATCAGCAAATAATCAGCATTAACATCCGCCTTGTATAGATGAAAACTGCGAATAAGGTTGCTTCATTCGGGCGATTCTCCATTGGATTTGACTCGATGCAATCACGAAAAACAGATCAAAAGAAAGAACAACTGTAAGTAATGGATTTGAATCAATACGGCTCTGAGAAAGGCGAACGCACTGAAGCGCTGCCCAAGTAAAGTTGTTTGTAAGCCTGGTGTTAGCTTATCAATGAAAGAGTACATATTGACCAGTCATACTTGGAAACTTGGATGGCCCCTCTTCATTGGTTGTGCGGACCCAGCTTGATTTCCGTTTTTCCGAAGTTTTGCTGGTCTTGCCATTATGGTTCCCTGGAGTCCCGAGGTCAGCCTCGCCAAAGTCTGCCCCAGATCATTGACTTGTCACGGTGAGGACAAAGGAAGGCCGATTTTAAAGAGTATCTTTTAAGACTTTTTGACTTCTTATTTATTATCCACTACTTTTTCCAGATAGGGTGTTGTGAATATGAAACACAACTACAGTTGCTGATGGCACCGTTAGGGTAAAAAAAAGTGCTGGGAAAAGACAAAGAAGGCAGTGGATAATACGGAGCCCCGGAAATGGTAATCTCGGATTGCAATCTCCACTGGGGTTCCGAGTTTTGCCCAGATCTTTTATGGTTGCTCGGCTTATGAGAGCTTGTTATAAGTTTTTTTTGTTAATAAAAGATATAGTTAATACGATCCCAACTACTGCGGGATGTAATATCTACATGAATTCAAATTATTGCCAGTGGACAATCAGTAACAACGGTCTTGCATGAAAGGCTCACTGGCGAGAGAAGTAGGTTCATTTGAACACTGCTCCACACCAGAAGGTTTCACCCGATGCGACTACGAAAACCCACAATTCGAGGGCGAACTGTCCCAACACTATTCGACTGATCTTAAGAATGAATACTTCATAGATTTTTTCTAGAGTTATCCTTTGATAAACGAGATTACAATTTGTAGAAATAGTGGACAAACCTCACCAAAGCAGCAAACCAAGGCCACAACCTTAGAACCGTAGTTTCTCCGCATATAGATGTTCAAACCCATGGGCGGAAATCGCGATATTCTATTATCATATCGCTTTTTACCATGTTATCGTCTTTTGTAAGACCAACCGTTCCAGTCTAGAAGTGAAGCCAAATTCATCCAACTAAAAGATCATCTTTTGAGTTCCGTTCGTTGATTAAAGGAATTTGAACGAGTATTCTGGCAACGAAAAATGTCCCTTTCGTTTATCTTAAATTCGTATTCAACATGTAGACGTGAATTTCTTACCTTTTTTCTCTGCACATATTCAATCTCTGGTATGTTTCTTCAGATAATGATAACACTGATAACCTCTCGAAATGCATCATCAAATCGAACAAGTCCGAAAAATTTTTCCCAGTAGGTTTCATAAACAAAAACATTTCAATAGTGTAAATAACGGCAACTTTACATACATAAGAACACTGAGCTTAGGAAAGAATAAAAAATAGCATGTTGAACCAAATGTTGAGCCGATAAGATTATTGAGAAAGAGATGTTACCATGAAGTTATGGCGAAGAAACGGAACAAAGAAGAAGAAAAAACTGCTTAATTTCCCCCCTTGTGATAATTTACACCAGCATGGGTGATGTTTCCCACACAAATTTGATTGATAATGTGACCGGCGTCGTCCCATAACATTATGATAGAATCGTCTGGTTTAGCACTGATTTCGCTTTTTATGAAACCACAATCAGTGCTCATTTTCTTTCACTTCATTCACTGAATTATGGACATTTCAACGGCCAATCTTCACCAATCCGTCCAACTGTTTACCGCTACACCATGTCTGGGAGGTGTCCCTGGGTGTCGGGTTGCGAGGTACAGCAAGTGTTTTTCCATCCGGAGGCCCCGGAAACCAATACAAGAAATCACTTCCGTCTTGGCGTCAAATTAGTCGCGTGATGGAAATATCCCAATTCACAAGGGTGGAGATGGTGACTGTCTGAGGAAGGCTTCGGTTAGGCTGATCTCGATCTCCAGAGATCCACGACTGCTAAATCAGCTAACGTAAATTATGCTGGGCTCCGGACAATCAACAAAAACGGTTTATGTAAGTATCCAAGTAAGTATATTCACCAAGAATCCTCCAGATTTAAGATCACCAGATTTAAATATAACTGCCGCGTTTTTGCTAGGTACGCCAAGGAAGTTTCTTTTCCCCACATCCCAAAAAACTATCCCGTAGGCTTTCTCAGATTATCATCGCCAACAGTTGTCGGTTATTGTGGATAGGAGTGGAAGCGCTTTTTGATGGATTTCTGCATGATAGTGACATATTTTCCCCAGCAAATAGGTGAATCTGCCTAGAAGATGACGGCTGTATGATGTAGTTCGCAGGTTCGCATTCAGCGCCATTCTATTCCTATGAAGAAGAGGTAAATTATTGCAAGTGGAGGAATAGGCATTCTATGCATTGAACTAGTAAATTTAAATAGCCTAGTTTCGTTTATTGATTGCATTGCTGATTTTGAAATTTGTAAAGCCGTCAACCGAAATAGCATTCGGATGATAATATTGTTGAGGAATCTGATGGAGTTTAGGTCTAACACATGTGTTCAATCGTGTGGGGTGTTAGAAAACTCTCGTTTAGCCAAGAATGAAAGGTCTCACACTTAAATAAGCAATAGCACTCAGAACCCGACGTGAGTTGATTTCCACTCAAACAGCAAATTATAGAGACACTCCTTCAAATAACAGCCGCTTTCAAGTTCAAAATAACATATCTCAGTTTGAAGTGAACTTTTCTAGTTGAAATAAAAACGGTTCGAGTTAAATGTCTTCCCGAATAACATAAAGGATCTCTTGCTCTAAAAAATAAAACCCTATTTTTATGGAGAGCAAAAAATTTGTCCTTATCCCACTTCATTGTGGAGGCTCGTATTTTGAAGACGAAAGCGATTGAACGAACCTGTATTCCATCCATTAGAACATAATGAGGTTCCGAAATGGTTGTTGACGTTTTTGGAGATCGAGACTTCGCTTGCAGTCTTAAAAGATTTGCAAACTTCTTCATTTCTAAGAAAAATATTTAACTCTAAACAACTTTGAAGATGGAACAACCGCTTTAAAAAAACCATACTTTTACATAAATAGATCAAAGCATTTCCTATAAGTCGACCACGTTCGTTGTTAACTTTTTTTCATATATTAGAGCGATTGAAAAAATTTCGGCAGTTTGTTAAGAACCAGCTTCGAACCCCAAGCGTTGGAGGAAAAAACGTGAAGCGGCTGGTGTAATCTGACACCACAGGGTTCTACTTATACGTTCCTGCTTTCGACCCCATTTACAGTGCACTTTCAACCCAGATCATGCACTTTTCCAACGGTGGACAGCTTTAGGGAATTGATAAATGAAACTTTTTTGACTACGTACTAGTTGGAGCAGATTAATCCGTTTGGGATTTTTATCCTTGCACACATAGAAAGTAAGAGGGAGTAATTCTGAAGCAGAAGTTCATTCATTTTCATTACGCATCAACTTTAAAATAAGGAAAACTCTGCTACTTATTTCAACCCTTTCAAGTAGACACAAAGAGATAAAGATATAGAAAGACAGACAGAGAGAAAGAGAGAGAGAGAGAGAGAGAGAGAGAACAAAGCTAGAATGGTACAACGCTTATTCATGTTTGCTTATTACAATTGGGCTAAATAAACTCTGTTAGTGTTTTCCGTCTTTCCAAGTTAAGACGAAGAGAAGTAGATTATCACCATGGAAAGAAAATCCATTCCCTTAATGTTAAATAACCAATACCTTTTAAACAAAAATTTTCCACTTTCATTCGTTCATTCAGTTAGTGACGTGTGCCGAATCCTCGGAAACAGAAAAGCTGAATTGTTGTGTTGTTCTACGAACTAAAAAACCGGAATCGAAATTGAGAGATTTCTTTCTTTGCAACGTAATACCAACATCGTGGCGAGAATCATGACCATGTTGTCGTCGGGCACACTGCAGACCGGCCGTCATTGCTATTGTTGCCTACCAGGTGTATAACTCCTTAATCCGTAGGATTTCATCTGAAAATCCGTTTTTCTCTCATACTTTTCTTCTTTTTTTTCCGTTTTTCTACCTATAAAATGAAGGTTTCTTCAAATGACCCCATTTCCTTCCTTTATTGATCCAATGGTGATCAAGATGATAAGGTGAAGAGAGCACGATTTGATCGCTAATGATGATTCATTCATTATTCTAAAATTGTCTCATTGTTCTATGTTGAGAATTTCTTAAATAATATGTCGTGTTGCGTCCAATTTTAGGGGCGCGTGTAGCACTGTAGCCGGAGGCACCCTGTAACACACACGGGATAGATCTCAGTGCACCAAGCTCACCAAACCTTATGTCTTTCCGGGGTTTGCAAATTACTGCCAGAATTGTCTAGGAGGAATGATATATTTGTAGGCCACCGAGAATCATTGTAAAGCCAAATATGCATTCAATAATCTTCAACGATGCTTAACGAAGTCGAGTGCATGGCGCATCCTTTAGGGATTGATCAGTGCCGAGGCCTTCATCCTTTTTTTATTGCGTCCAATCTTAAAAGGAGTCTATTCTCTTCAAGCATTGCACTTTTATAAACATTCGATACGGGCGCGTATAGTGTAGGGGTTAATGGTGCCTCACTAAACGCCTAGCATTGGTCTTTGGTTCAGTTCTGCTCCTCGTCCTCACAAGGCCTTCTATCCCTTCGGGGTTGGGAAATCGGTGCCAGACTGATCTAGGAGGATAGGAACCTATGTAGGAGAACACTGACTTGATAAATCACTATACCCCTATAAGGCTCAAGTTATATAGGTCAAATATGCATTCACTCACCTTTACGGTGTTTGAAGAAATGAAGTCCTTAGCGCATCCATTAGGAATTATTTAGGCATTGACTAACGTCGAAGGCTCCGTGCTTTATCCTTATTTTGGCTGAAGAAATTAGTGAAAAGAAATTAAGCTCGCAGGTAGAGCAATGCAATAAATTTCACCCCGTAAGCGTCACGGCTTTAGTTCAACCTCATACCGAAGCCAAAAAAAGCTTCGGAGAAGTTCAGTGTCAATAAATAATTAATAATAAACTTGTTTGAAAAGATTAGATCGACGATTTTTCTTCATTCACTGGACTTTCTTTCATCATACCGTCATTATACCGCACGAATCCATATTCGCATTCTCAGTATTTAAATAGATATTACTTATAGCGGTGAGTCTTGGTGATATAAAAAGATATTTGAAGCTTTTCAATGTTTTTTTCGCCTTTTTCTAGCTTTCATCACTGTATATGTGCAAGGAACAGACGACTTTTAGAAGACATTAATGTCGTTCTGACAATGTCTCATGTCTCAAGTCAGGCGCTACGGCTTTTTTTTGAGAACTGGAGAGATTGAGAACATCAGGACTCGAAATCTTTAAAGTTTCTAAGATAACTGCGACTATTGGTAGCAATGGAGAAGCACTAGGAAATACTATGAGTTGATTCTGATGGAATCCTGTTTGTTTAGTGGCATTGCTGCTCAAAAAGCACGAGTCTTAGGAAAAAAACAAAAGGGAAACACTTGTTGGCGCAGATAATCAAAAATTCGTTACAGTATTCTAGAAAGAAGTCAAGTCTTATTGGCAAAAAGGTGCAGATGCAGATGCTAGCGGTTCTTCGTTCAGTCAATAAAGTTCAATATAAACTAAGATGTTTTCCTATTTTAAGAAGAGATGCTAAATTAAGTGAAGTGGGATACGAGACTCGTGTCACCCACATCGCAGCGAATCAGTGTTTTCCACATGTTTTCAGGAGTTTTGGAAACGTACGGTATTGAAGCGCAATGAGGCGTTACTGACGTGCGTCTACGCGCCAATACACTGTCGCTTCTGTTCAAACCTCAAGGGAAACTCGACATAATGCTTCTATCCATGTGATCGATCGATTGATAGATAGTCTCTAAATAGACAATGAGGTTGCGATCACTCGATTTCCTTCCACTATATTTGCCTTATGTCTTTCAGCTGAAAAAGCATACGTCCACATTTAGTGTTCCTATAAGTCAAAAAGGTGATGATTGTAGCGCAGTAATTAGTGGTACTCCACATTATAGACATGGTGGTTAATTTGACTCCTCACCCTGGAATCACCATGCTTTCTACCTCGCCGGAGTTGCAAAACTGTTGTCAGAGTTTTCGAACACCAGTTTGATATATTGTTAGAGCATAGCGAGTAATTGTATAGGCCGGATTTGCCTCCTCAATTGCCTCCTCAATTCAATCACCTCCAATGATGCTCGATGAAGCCGATTGCATCGCGCATCCCTCAGGGGTTGATCAACGAGAAAAGTCTTATTCTTTATCGTCCTTTTCTGCTCGTATTGCGTCGACTTGTTAAGGATGCACAATTCTAGTGCTTCCATGAGTCGAGAAATCGAAGGCAACTACTGAATACGATAAAGACGAGGGATCAGAATGGGAGACCCATCAAAATTTATAAGTTCGACCTTTTTTCACGTACATATCTCGTCTTTTGGATCTTGACCTTTTACATCGTTAACGATTCCGATGCGAAATGAGCAGTGACGTTGGACGTCCTCGACGAGTTGCGGAGACGAAGTAATTGAGTGATGCCCGAATAGTTGAAAAACGCGCAGAAAACCGGTTATGATTTGTGATGATTTGCCACTTTACATGTGATTGTAATCATATGCAAATACTCGATACTGGTTGTCGTTACTAAGACAAATTTCCATGAAGAAACTGTTCCGAATTGCCAGAGGCTTTTCCAATCATCGATTCGTCACCGATTGATCATTCTCGTCTCGTCACCTTCGTAGTTTTACTCACTACTTGTTCTTCCTCTACGCTTTTTCCTGCACGAATTAAGGATTTTCTTCCCATTTGATTACTGACTAGGAATAGATGGTAACATCGATGAAGTAGATAACTCTCAAATGAAACAAGATGATTTTATGGACAGATCAGTGGGCTGAAGTGAAAACGTAAGAAAAGTGAAAATGTAGGATGATAACCAGCAAAACCCAATGCGTTGTATTTTCACACACAAGTGATACTTAATATTTTACAAGAGACGAGTTTGGCTGTTAAATTTCCTTGCCCTTTCTTTCACACATAGCAGAACCATAGAGTAGAATAGCAGATGTATCTTTACTTTAGTGATACTCTACAAAAGCTCTCACGACGACAGGGAATAATCGGTATCTGGTTAAATGCTTCTGGTAACCAAACGTATTGGTCGATAACAAATCTGCTTTGATATTTACAAGTTTTCATTCCTGGTGAATAACTTTAGGTTCAACTTATAACTTTCTTTCCAAATTTGTTTTTAAGTCCGTTACAGAAAAAGTGTATTGTACGGTATCTGGATTTTTTTTTACGCGACTCTTCTTCACACCTACTGTGTGGATCCTAGCACTTCATGCATTCGATTCGCTTCCTCGCATCCATCGTCCACGAAGGTCATTCAAATTTTTGCGTGTTAGTTTGGCTGTTGCTTTAAGGTCTTCGTTTCGTCATGAATGTCGCTGACTACTGGCCAAATCGACTCTCCCTGGATAGCCGAACTAGAGCATTCCCGCTTAAAATGCAAAGAAAGAAGCTTTTTCGGACAAGTCAATTTCCCGACTCCGGCCGGATGAGAGGCATGATGAGCCTGGAGCGGTGTCAAACTAGCACCATGCTCGTGATGAATTCTATTGCTACCATCCCATTGCTCGACATTTGAGATAGAAAACATAAAACGAAATGGCTAAGCTCGTTTTTCCCCATCTCCGTAAGAAAAATGAAGAGCTCTCGAATTAGTCGTAAGCGTACAGATATCTTGTTTCCATGTGATGCTGTTCACCAGTAAAAAGAATTGTTCACGTTTGAAAATCACAGCGGGAAAAACCGGATTCGTTTTCAGTGATGACCATTGCATTTTGAGAATCCTGTTGTAGTAATGGCTACATGAATAGCCAACATTTAATCCTAGTAATCTACTTCTTCTTTTATTAAGCCTACATCTCGGTCTAACGCTATCTACGTCAATTCGAACCAATTTCTTTCATCTTCGAATTTTCTCAATGATTTTCTTACTTCATTGTTCTGTTCTCCAAATTTTTTTGTCTTTACATTACCTATAAAATTCTAGAATGATCAAGACAACCAAGCACATTGCACTTCATAGAAGAACAGGTTGAGCATAGCCCTTTTTTTGCTTGCTCTCGGTACCAAGTGAAAAGTTCTTTTTCTTTCTGTTTCCTGACATTTCAAAGTTCGCTATAGTTGTATTACTCAGTTTATAGGACATTTACGTTTACGATTGCGGAACAGTAATCAATGAATTACAGTGGTCTTTTGCAAGTAAATAAATAATAGGATAAGTGATCGGATTTTGCAACTCGAAAAAGACGTTTAACAGTTAGTGAATCTTCAAAAAAAAAACCACTGGAAGTCGTTGCACCAGCACCACAGGTGGAATTGTCACTTTATAAGAATGATAGCTACAGTGATTTTATCAACTTCCCTTCATCTAATAGTCATTTTTTGCTCTATACTTTGCTCAACTCCATCTATTTCGAATGGAAAATGTAGTTTAATCGACGCCGGTGCCTGAATTAGTTTACATTCTCGGAAGTAAGTTGTCTTCGTTATTAAACGAGAGTCCTTTTTTACTCGGCAATCAAATGGCTGTTGGGCGAGTTTGCACCATCGGTCGCTGCTATTCAGACGTGATATGATGTGCTGTTTTCGTAATGCTGAGAACTAGGTCGTTGTCGTTTGTATTCCACCATCAAGAACAGCTACACTCTGAAAGTAAACGAGGACGACAAAAAAGATGGAAGACTGTGGAATGGAAGAATACTGTTCAGCTAGTAAAACACCGTCTTTCATGTCGTCCATTTTATTCGTTTTTTTGCTAGCTTGTTTTTAAGCTATGTATAGTAATTTATTTTTTGTACACTATCATATTTACTAATCTGCAACCTAACTTATTACCATGACAATCATCGACTTAATGCTTCCACATTATTCGCTGAATTATAGTATTTTCTATTTGGGGTACATGTAGCATAGTGTTTAGAGGTGCCTGGTAATGCACACATGGTTATTGGTTCGATTCCTCATCCCGAGCTCACCAAGGCTTTTTACCTGTGGGGCTGGCCAATTAGAAGGGAACTCAGGGAGGATAGCAGTACTGACTTGAGACATCGGTGGCGTACCGGAAATCATTGTACAGGCCAGATATGCATTCTCTGATTATAATGAGACTGCATGGCGCACGCTCAGGGTTGATCAACATCGAAAACCATACGCTTGTTTTTCTTCCAGCTTTTACTTTGATTTTAAGACCGTCACATAGTGAAAACTATGAAGCAATACTAAATATGAAGTAATGGAAAACAATGTAATAAATTTGCTATATTTTGTAATATTTTCTTTGTAGCAGCAATCATGAATACTCGGATGATGGTACCTTAAGAATCGTTCTTGCGAGGTTGAAGGTTTTTGCATGAAGGAATGCTTCAGTTGTTTTGTTATACTTCGTCGGCATCTTACGAAATATTCGATACTAGTTTACTGTGGCTGATAACACCAGATTTTCTTCTCCTTAAAACATCTTTGATGCTATCCGCTAATCTCTAATTTGCTTTTTTAAACTCTCTTTTACATAATGTTTAACGTTTTGTTTTCTGCCTTCTATAATTTTTATGGTAGGTTACCAAGCGAAATACAACCACAACGTTGCTGAGATATTTGCAAAACTCTGCACCGTAGATGTCTATGGTGGGGAACGAACGCGCTATTATTCTTTCCGGGGAGTAACGCGTTCACCACCACACCATGCTGGTCCTTCGTTTCGCCTGTCTCTCAGCTATTTCT